>OW026523.1:43920069-44020762 GCA_932274085.1 Protocalliphora azurea
TAATATAATATAATATAAAATAATATAATATAATATAATATAATATAATGTAATACAATATTATATAATATAATATAATATAATATAATATAATATAATATAATATAATATAATATAATATAATATAATATAATATAATATAATATAGTATAATATAATATAATATAATATAATATAATATAATATAATATAATATAATATAATATAATATAATATAATATAATATAATATAATATAATATAATATAATATAATATAACATAATATAATATAATATAATATATTATAATATAATATAATATAATATAATATAATATAATATAATATAATATAATATAATAAAGTATAATGTAATATAATATAATATAATATAATATAATATAATATAATATAATATAATATAATATAATATAATATAATATAATATAATGTAATATAATATAATATAATATAATATAATATAATATAATATAATATAATATAATATAATATAATATAATATAATATAATATAATGTAATATAATATAATATAATATAATATAATATAATATAATATAATATAATATAATATAATATAATATAATATAATATAATATAATATAATATAATATAATATAATATAATATAATATAATATAATATAATATTGTTACGTTTTTACCTTTTAAAAACGGTTGTTTATTTCCTTTAAATAAACCTGTACTTTGATTGCAAATAACAGCAGTTTAGTAGTTTAAAAATTGTAACGACTCTTTATTTTATTTAAAAATGTACAATACAGTTTAAATATTCACTTGCGTTCTAATATAAACATACTTAAATTACACACTTTATACAACACACTTTAATAATGTACAAGATTATACAGCCAAGGCAGTTAATTTATCTTTACTGGTGTTCTCACGGCCAATTTATATACACTGTATTACCTACTAGATGTTTCTTGAAAGCTCTATTTCTTTCTACAATGTTCTTAACGGACAAACTAGAGCTTTTGGTGTTAATGCTAGCAGCTTAAACATTTAGTGTTGCCATAATTAAAAGCAATGGTGAAAGCTTTTTAATTCAATGTTGTATGTTTAGAACTATGTTAATAATTTTTACAGATATGTTAACTGCTGTTAACATAAACGGAAATGTCTGGAAGCATTGAGAAAGGTTTAAACAGGCCGTTAAACCGTTATATTTGAATTCAATTACAATTTCGTAACACTTGCCCCCGCTTAAGCCTGTTCGTCCCGAATAGGCACGAATTCATTTTTCACATAGGCAGCTAGTCGTTCTAGATGTACGACCTTCATTTTAGGTCTCGGGCTTTTTTCTTTCTGTATTCTGTACACCACGTCGTTTAATTTCTTAATCACTTTGTATGGTCCATCCCATTGGGTTTGTAGTTTGGGAGACAGTCCTTTCTTACGTTGTGGGTTATACAACAGTACAAGCTGGCCTTCGTTAAATCCTTCAGAATTCGCTGCTCGATCGTATCTGGCTTTCATTTTATCGCTGGTCATTTTTATTCGTCTGCGTACGAATTCATGTAGTTCGTTCAAGTCATCTTGCTCTTGGGAAGTGTTTTCCTTATTTGTTGATGAGGGCTTAATACCGAATTCTAAATCACCAGGCAACTTGAGTTCTGTCCCGAAGACAATTTTTGCAGGTGTTCGAGAGGTTGAGTCATGAACAGCTGATCTGTATGCCAATAGAAATTTCTGTATGTGTTCATCCCAGTCCTTCTGATGTGCACTGACCACTTTTCTTAAATATTCCTCCAGAGTGCGATTGAATCTTTCGACCATGCCATCAGAATGAGGATGCAGTGGCGTTGTTCTGGTTTTTCTTATTCCGTATAAATCGCACATTTCCTTGAATACGGCAGATTCAAAATTTCTACCCTGATCAGAATGCAACTCCAGTGGAACACCATAGCGGCACACCCAGTTGTTCACAAATACACTTATAACCGTTTTAGCTTCTTGATCAGGTATGGCATATACCTCTGGCCATTTGCTGAAATAATCCATAACCACTAGAACGAAACGATTTCCGGCATCACTGACGCGCGTGAGTTATACTGCTGAAGTTGTCCACGACTTCTTCTTACTGGGCCCTTCGCTGCTATGCTTTGTGAACAATTGGCTACCCAATCGGCTACTGCTTGCTGACAACCCAATAAAAACGTTGTTTTAACTTTTCTAAGGTTTTTGTCACACCAAGATGACCACCACTGGGACCGTCATGGAACTCTTTCATTACTTCGTTTATCTTAGAGGATGGTACTACAATTAAATTTGTCACTGTTTTACCGTCAGCACTTTCCCATATGCGGTATAAGCAGCCATTTAACAACTGTAGACTATTCCATATGATTTCATTAGTGGACTTTCGGCGGATATTTCATTGCGGGCTGGCCTTCTACCTTCTTCTTTTGCCGATATTATTTTTGCCAGTATGGGGTCATTTCTTTGCGCTACAGACCAATCTTCACTGGACTCTATATGCATTAGTCGAACATCGATGATACCTTCCTTTTCCTCTGTTTTTGCACAATGCTTACATTCCACGTTGCAGGGCCGTCTTGACAGCGCGTCCGCGTTGCCGTGTTTCAAACCCTTCCGGTACTCAATGCTAAAATCATAGCACTGAAGCCGCTCTATCCAACGAGCCAGTTGTCCTTCAGGTTGTTTAAATTGCAGCAACCACCTGAGGGCAGAATGATCGGTTCTCAGTCGGAAATGTTGGCCATACAGATATTTGTGGTAATGCTTCACACACTCTAATTCTGCCAAAATTTATCGTCGCGTTACGCAGTAGTTTCTTTCAGGCTTCGAAAGCGTTCGGCTGAACTATCCAATGACCCTTTCAGTGCCACCGACTACTTGTGAAAGTACACCGCCTATTCCGTATCCGCTCGCATCGCTATCTACCACAAATGTTTCTCCAGGTATAGGATATGACAAAATTGGTGCCGTACATAATAGATCCTTGAGCTTCTGAAATGCTAATTCTTGTGCTTCACACCATTGGAATGATTGTGACTTCTTGGTCAGCTCATGTAAGCTTGCGGCTACATTGGCGAAATTCGGGACAAATCGTCTGTAGTATGTGCAAAGGCCACTGAGTTTGAGTCCAGCCGCGGATATTCGTTTAAGGACTTCTTCAAGGTTATTCAGATGTTCATCAAAAGTCTTACCCATGACAATTATGTCATCGAGGTACACCAAGCATATCTTCCCATGAAGTCCTTTCAATACCTGTTCCTTTAAACGCTCGAATGTGGCTGGAGCATTGCAGAGTCCAAATGGCATCACATTAAACTGCCATAACCCATCACTCACGCTAAAGGCGGTTTTTTCCTTGCCTTTTTCTGAAATCTCTACCTGCCAATAACCACTTTGCAAGTCCAATGTGGAGAACCATTGTGTTCCAGCTAGTGTATCCAGGGTGTCGTCAATTCTTGGTAGCGGGTAGCTGTCTTTCTTGTTGACGTCATTCAGTTTTCTATAATCGGCGCAAAATCTAGTGCTGCCATCTTTCTTCTTAACTAAAACAACAGGCGAGCTCCAAGGACTTGAAGATGGTTCGATTATACCGTTCCGCTCCATTTCATTGACCAACTCCTTCACTTCACTTCGTTTTGCTAGAGGAACACTTCTGGGCGCCCGCTTTATTGACCTCGCTTCGCCAGTATTTATTTGATGCTTTACAATTGCCGTTCTACCATGGCTTTGACTTTTTAAGGCGAAGACAGAGCTATATTTCTTCAGAATCTGTTTGGCCTTATTTCTGTCTGGCGGCGCTAATCCTTCTACCCATTTCCCCACATATTCCGCTAGTAGCTCGTGTTCTTTGGTAGATTCATTGGCAGGTTGCGGGTTTTTCTCGCAATTGATTACTGCCTCTGCTAAAGTGCATTGACCTATTTCGGAATTTGGCTTAACGACTTTTTCATAGCTGGACAGGTTAAGCATTCCTACAGGAACTATTTTGTTGTTGCAGGGTTTAACGAGGGCTTTTGCTGTTACAATATCACTTGTTATTTCTGCTGGTTCTGTGGTGGTAGCTTCTGATGCTCGACGGTAACAAGCTTTCTTACTTGAGTCCTATTTTCATATCCGACGTCAAGGGGTATCTCCACATTTCACCAAATCATAACTTTTTGTCCAATATCCAAAGTAATGCCATGGCTAATCATGAATCCGCACCAATGATAACTTCGTCCACAATATCGGCAACAATGAATGATTGACGGTAACGTTGGCAATGGTGAATTTCACATTTACTTTACCATAGATCGTGGCCGGCTCACCAGTAGCTGTGCGCAGGCTTATCCCACATAATGGTTCAATTGTTTTCTTGACTAAATCTGGCCTGACGATAGACCGTGATGCCCCGGTGTCTACAGTAAAAACGTGCTTCTGACCGTTGATGTACCCCGAAGCAGTAAGATTGCTATTTTTCTGTTGCATTACGGACATGGAGATGGTGGGGCCCTCAGATGTGGGAGCTAGCTCTTGCCCAAAGTGCCAGCTCGTTTTAATTTAAAGGTGATTCTTGTGATGATTGATGATTTGACTGCCGGTTATTTCCTTGAGGCGAGGCAGATCTGGTTTGTTTTCTTGGTGCTTTGCAGTTTCGCTGAATATGACCCGATTTACCACAGTTATAACATCTACTCTGACTTTACTTTGCTTATCATTAAACGCCTCCAAAACTTTTTTTAATTCGTCGACTATATTTCTCTCATTATCAGCAACAACTTCAACATTTCGCACCTTGCATATTTGCGGCTTTGAAATTATTTTCGCCGTTTACTGCGCCAGTGCGAATGAGACGGTTTCAGTAAATGATGGTTTAGGTGTGGCACATACCGCGTGTTTTATTTCAGGATCGCGAATGCCATTAACAAATGCCTCTATCTTGGTATGATCCAAAAACGGGCTGTTTTCCCCTGGATAAGTAAGCTGCAGCAAACTTTCGATTTCCAACGCAAAATCTGGTAGCGTTTCATTGGGCTTCTGCACTCTACCACGCAATTCCATTCCGTATAGTTCCTTTTTATGTTCACCAGCGTACTTACGTTGTAGCGCCTCCATTATATCATCATAACTGTTTCTGTTACATGCTGGCACGCTTTCAAGAACTACTGCTGCATTTCCTTTTAAGGCCAATATCAACTCTATAGCTTTTTCTTCGTCGTTCCACATGTTTCTAATGGCAATTGTATCAAACTGGAACTTGAACACATTAAATGGTGTCGTGCCATCAAAACTAGGGGCCTTTATTCTACTAGAGGATTCTGGAATAATTCGCAACTGTCCATCATGGCATTGAAGATTATTCATCTTTATTTCTAGATCATGTAGTTTTTTATCAACATCTTTGGATTATATATCTAGGCAGGTCTCTAAGTCGGACAGCTTTTTATCAACTTTATCAACGACTTTGGTTTGTATATCTAGACAGCTCTCTAAGTCGGTCAGCTTTTTATCAACGACGTTGGCTTGTATATCTAGGCAGCTCTCTAAGTCAGACATCTTTTTATCAATGCCATCCACTCTGCTGTTATAACTTTCGAAATTTACTGAAGTTTCTCGTTTGTCGCTCTAGAAGTTTCTTTGGCTTCTTTAACTTCAGTAAGAAGTTTCTCATTATTTGCTTTAGAAGTTTCTTGAACTTCAGCAAGAAGTTTCTCGTTATTAGCTTTAGATGTTTATTGAACTTCTTTAAATTGCTCCATCAAAGCAGCAAACATTGTGGATAAATCCATGCTTGTTGTTGCACGGGTAGAAACTTCCATTTCTTCTTTATACTCGAATTCGTAAGTTCCAATGTCAATATTACGCCGCTTGAATTCATCTATCAGCCTCTTTTGTAATTTTGATTTATTTCCAGCTGTAGGTAACTCCAACTTATTCAATTCTCTCTTGAGTTGCTCCACTTTCAGCTCTTCAAACTTCATGACTGCTTATTATTTTGCAATCCCACTTCTGACACCAATTGTTACGTTTTTACCTTTTAAAAACGGTTGTTTATTTCCTTCAAATAAACTTGTACTTTGATTGCAAATAACAGCAGTTTAGTAGTTTAAAAATTGTAACGACTCTTTATTTTATTTAAAAAGGTACAACAATACAGTTTAAATATTCACTTGTGTTCTAATATAAACTTAAAAACAATGGTGAAAGCTTTTTATTCAATGTTGTATGTTTAGAACTATGTTAATAATTTTTACAGATATGTTAACTGCTGTTAACATAAACGGAAATGTCTGGAAGCATTGAGAAAGATTTAAACCGGCCGTTAAAACCGTTATATTTGAATTCAATTACAATTTCGTAACAATATAATATAATATAATATAATATAATATAATATAATATAATATAATATAATATAATATAATATAATATAATATAATATAATAATAAAAATTATATATATTTAATAAAAAATTAATAAAATTTGAGTGATGTTTTATTAAAAATTCCTCTGTATTACGGCCAAAACTAGAGCTAATGCTAAAACAGACACATTCTAAAATTGATTCTTTAGAAATTAAACATAACTTATGGGTGGATTTTTCAAAATTCTAATTTTGTCATAAAATATCCAAGTACTTGTTATCTGAATTATACTGTTACACGTATTACTAAAAACAATATAAAATCTTATTTATTATTAAAAATCTGACACAGTATAAATTCGAGAATCTGGATAATTGTACCAATCCGTGTTGTAAAATTATCCGAATTATCGAAACTGTTTTTTTTTTTTTTGGTCCAATTTTGTTAAAAAGAAACTATTACAATATATTTTTTATTTAATATGTGAAACATTTAGAGTAACAAGTTTTAACTTTTCTTCAAATAACATTTCATATTTTAAGTATTTGATCTAAAAAACAAATTTGTTCGTACTCTTTTTACTGAAAAATTTTTGGGACATACAATAACTGAAAATGTAAGAATTCAACTAGAATCAACTCTTACATAATAATTATATAATTTCTTATTGTATTTTCCAATACAATCGAGTTTATATTATATTCATGAAATTGTTTAAAACATGTTCTACTTAAATGAACCATATCAAATTTTTATTAAAATTCAAATTTTTAACTAAGTAAATGATAAATAATTTTACGAGTAACTAAATAAACAGACCTTTATATAAAAACCTATATCTACCAAAAGATAAAATTCTCTAAAAATTTTTCTTCAAAAAAATGGTATAAAAATGGAACAAAATATTCACAATAATATTTGAAAAACTAAAATGAAACATC
This sequence comes from Protocalliphora azurea, assembly GCA_932274085.1. Lineage (NCBI taxonomy): Eukaryota > Metazoa > Arthropoda > Insecta > Diptera > Calliphoridae > Protocalliphora > Protocalliphora azurea. Next base: position 43,927,354 of record OW026523.1, read on the forward strand.
ATAGGGCTGTTAACTTATCAAATTTTAAGCAAGTGTTAAAACATAACCATACTTGTATATAAAATGACATTCTTTTCTCACAAATTAATCGTTTTTTTAAGTTAATAGTTAAGTTTGTTAAGTTAACAGCGCATAATACCATATTATGATGTTTTAAATTGAGTAAAAAGTTGTTTAATTATGTAAAATTAATAAAAATTTTGTTTTATTTTAATTTACGATATCAATTCAGTTTCGTTCACAATTATATTGGAAACTATACTTAAAAATGTATGTTATTTTATCATAGTTATTTCATATAATAAAAGAATTATAGTTAATTTAATTGTCAAAATTTTATTTAGTAGGTTAGTTGTTTGTAATTGTATTGGTTTTCACAAAATTTATTTTGCTAGACACATTCTTTAAAGATCGCATTATTTCCCAACATTAAAAATACAAAATTTTGGTTACAGTTTAAATTTTTAGAAAAAAAAAGAAAAACTGATATTTTTACAGTACAAAATTTCAATTTAGTGAAAATAATATGCAAAAAGTGTTAAAGAAATGCCAAAAAAAATTTCGAAATGTGCTAAAAAAAAGGATAACAATCTTGACGCGATGTGGCGGCTTAAATGTAGGCTGTGGTCTCTTTCTTGAAGTCTCAGTTGTCCTCTTGGAGGATACTGAGAAATCAAGGAATAGACTCTAAAGGCCTTCATGACCAAAGGTTATCCAGCCCCTATCCCCCTTCCCCAACTACCCTCTTTTCTCCCCTCTTATTCCATTTCATCTTTCCCCCACTTGTAAGGTTAAGGTGGTTGGTAGCAGTGCCGAGAACCTGGATGGCTAGTCAGTGGTTAAAGAAGACTAGTCGCTAACAGCTCCCCTCTGGCGCCAGGACACGGGCCAGTTGTAAATTTTTCTTTGTCTAGTCCATGTACGCCGTCCCTGCATGGATGGTCCATCCCCTTACGTGCCTACTCGTGGGAATCAAATGAATAATAATAAGATGAAAAGCAAAAACAACAACAACAAAAACGTGGAGATGGGTATCTCCTCGGAAGACGACCTTTTGGCCTCTAGTCAAGAGACCTTGGTCGAACAACGTGGCAGCAGGGGAGAAAGTCATAGCACCCCGCTGTCACAAAACACAATGGCTCCTCGACAGGATGTCAAGTCTGACGACCAGTCGAAGGAGAAACGGAAGAAAAAGAAGAGCCAGAAAGAGATTCTGAGACAACGATATGTCAAAGCTCTCTTTATACTGAGAAAATTGCCAAGAATAAGGCAAATGGCACTCCTCATGAGCACGATAAGGAAGATCGTGTCAGATACCAATCGGTGGTTGACGAGTATCTTAAGTTTAAGGACTCTCAACCATCCACATCCCAAGCAGCGCAGGAAAGAGCGAAGCGAAACCGCTCCCAAGCTGAGGGTAGCAATTCGCCGAAGAGGAGAAAGGTCCAAAGTAAATCGACCGCTCCGGCTCCTTCCACAATAACGTCAGCAAGAAGGCCGTTTAACGAGGTGGTTAAAGATCACTTGCTGATGGCGCTGGCCAACGAAAAAAGCGGCAACTTAACTCCTGTGGTAGCAGAATGGGGTGCTATAGAGTCTAAATTGGCTGAACTCGTGATGGAACACGTACTCACCAACAAAGACTCTACAGTTCCTCGTTTTGACTCTGGTGAGATACATCGGGGCTACAGGATAATCAAATGCTTGGACGTGTTCTCTAAAGAAATCCTCAGCAAATGTATCGCAAAGATTAGCGATGCATGGGAAGGCTTAAGCCTTAAGCTTATCCCAGCGGGGGAAATCCTTATGAGACCACGGGCAAAGGTTTGGTTACCGAAGTTGAGCTGCGATAACCAGAAAATACTGGAGTGTCTGAAGCTGCAGAACCCCATGAGTGACTGGACAGTCATCCGTTCAGAAGATCATGGGGACAACAACAAGTGCATTATCTTCTCCGTCTCAGAGAATAGCGCAGTTGAGCTAGAGAAGGCGGGGCTAAAGCTGTACTTTGGGGTTAGGGACGCCAAGGTTAAGGTGTTCCGTCCCACAGGTCCAGGAGCTGGCGAAGCAGATGAGTTGGAAGTAGCCAACAATCTGCTGACAGGCATGCAGCTAGGCGAACCTGCAAAAAACCCTGCAACCGACGATGAAAATCGTGCAAATTAATCTGCAGCATTCAAAATGTGCTACAGACAATCTGAGGCTTCTTTTAGCGGAAAAGGACCTCGACATCGCTATAGTCCAGGAACCCTGGGTTTCTAACTCCCAAGTCAAAGGGTTCCCGACTTCAACATATAAAACACTATACGTAAAAGATAAAGGTAAGCCAAGATCTTGTCTTATTGCTAGGAAACACATAAATATATTTCTTTGCTCACAGTATAGCTCAGCAGACCTGACAGTCGCAAGGGTCGAATTAATGCGAAACAGAAGTTTCCTGATCGCATCCAGCTATATGGCACACGACAAGCCAGCCCCGCCAGACGAAGTGAGGGCGTTTCTGGCCTCTATAAAGGCTCAAGAGGACATTATCCTTGGCTGTGATGCTAACTCAAGGCATACAATATGGGGCAGCACGGAAATCAATGACAGAGGTGAGTGTCTATTTGATTTCATTAATACGAACCACTTGACCATATGCAACTCTGGCAACGACCCCACATTCGTTTTTCCGAGCTCGGTGAACCATAATGGATGGGAAGAGGTGCTAGACATTACACTTATGAAGGACAGATCCAATTTATCAGTTGATAGGTGGAGAGTATCCAAAGAGAAATCCTTTTCGGATCATTGCTGGATACTTTTCGATATTGGACTCGTCTGCAAGGAAACAGCGTCAACTTTCAGAAACCCAAGACGAACGAACTGGACTAAGTTCAATGGGATTCTCATGCACAAACTGAAAAAAATACCTCCAGTCGAAGCAACGACTGAGGGTCTTGACCGAATTGAGGGTAAATTAGGCAGGGAAATTGTTAAAGCTTTTAATATATCCTGTCCAATGACGAAGGCTAAAAAGAGCTTCCCTCCCTGGTGGAATAGGGAACTCTCGAAGCTACGCAAGGAGGCACGCAATGCTTTCAATATTGGCTACAGGACAAAATCGTGGCAGTTGTATCACGATAAGCGTAGGGAATATAAGAAGGCAATAAAGATCGCAAAAAGAAGCTCATGGAAAGGCTTCTGCGAATCTATCGACAATACCAAGAAATCTGCTAGACTCAGTAGGGTTTTGGCAAATGGTCATAATAATCCATCCTATATTAAAAGGATGGATGGATCATGGTCAGAATCGTCGGCGGAATCTTTGGACATTTTACTTAATACTCATTTTCCTGGCTGCACTGATATTACAGAACAGGAGATGGGGCATATTAAATCCTCGCAAGGAATCGAGGATGACATAATATCCGTTGAGAAAATTTCATGGGCGATTGATAGCTTCTCTCCGTACAAATCTGCAGGGCCTGATGGTATTATACCACGGATGCTGCAAAGTTCAAAGGTATACATTATACCCTGGCTACATAGGATCTTTAAACTCTGCCTAACCCTCAACTATGTTCCCAGGAACTGGAGGAGAGTAAAGGTAGTGTTCATTCCAAAAATCGGAAAAAGAAGTCATGAGAATGCAAAGGACTTCCGTCCGATTAGTCTCTCTTCTTTTCAGCTGAAAACTCTGGAGAGACTCATTGATTTACATATAAGGCAGCGTCTAGAGGGTACAACCCGACTCTAAGGTAGTCAACATGCCTACATTAAGGGTCGCTCCACGGAGACGGCTCTTCATGAGGTCGTAAGGGTCATCGAGCGATCCATTGAATTTAAACAATACGCTATGGCTACCTTTCTGGATATTGAAGGCGCTTTTAACAATGTCACGACTTTGGCGATACAGAGAGCTTTGTACGAACTAGGAGTTGATGATTATATCACCAACTGGCTGGTGTCAATGCTAGAGACAAGAATCGTCATTGCGAATTTAGGCAACAGTGTTAAGACCAAACAAGTTATGCGTGGAACTCCACAAGGGGGTGTGATTTCTCCGCTGTTGTGGCTTATTGTCATTAATACCATCTTGTGTAAATTGGAAGACAAGGGAGTGAAAGTCGTGGCTTACGCGGACGATGTGGTGATACTAGTATCAGGACTATTTCCGAACGTGATAAGTGATATCATGTCAACTGCTCTGGCTACACTCAGTGACTGGGCCAAAGAATGTGGACTAGGAGTGAATCCGGGCAAAACAGAGCTGGTACTTTTCACCACAAAGACCAAGATTCCGAGCTTCAGACTACCACGGTTAGAAAACTGTGAACTCACCTTGTCGGACAATGCGAAATACTTGGGCATTATTTTGGACTCTAAGCTTTCATGGAAACTGAACATTCGACATAGGGTTAGTAAGGCTACGGTAGCATACTACACCTGTAGAAAGATGTTCAGTGTAAAATGGGGTCTGAGTCCAAAATTGACAAAATGGCTATACACTGCAATAGTACGGCCCATTCTTGTATATGGATCTCTTGTGTGGTGGACCGCTACTAGTAAGAGGTATGTGGTGGATCAGCTTTATAGGATACAAAGATCCGCTTCCATTGGCATTGCAGGTGCATTACGTACTAGTCCATCAGAAGCTCTGAACACTATATTGCACCTAACACCTATAGACCTATACATAATTGAATCATCAGTTAATAGTGCGATAAGATTATCTGCGACGAATAGCTGGAGATCAAGAACGTATGGGCACGCGAGGATATTAAATTTAATACCCCCGCAATTCAATAAATTTACCGACTATATGATTCCCCAAATGGACTTCGGGAATACTATTAAAGTCCTATTCCCCACCAGGAGTGAATGGAGAAGGGGCAATCTTCTTGGACAATTTAGAACTAGGATATACACTGACGGCTCAAAGATGAACTGCGGTGTAGGCTCTGGTGTCTTCTCTGATGATCTTGGAATTAGACACTCATGTAGACTCCCTGACGAGGCAAGCGTATTCCAAGCGGAAATATTAGCGGTCAGGGAAGCGTGTAAACTAATTCGCGATAGAAATATTCAAGGGAATATTGGTTTATTTGTCGACAGTCAAGCGGCAATACTATCGCTCAAATCACCGAAAACTACCTCTATTCTAGTCAACCAGTGTAAAGAGGAACTGCTTGGACTAAGTCGACTGTATGACATTACTATAATCTGGGTTCCTGCGCATAGGGACTACTATGGTAATGAACAGGCAGACGAATTAGCCCGGGCAGGCTCTGCTATGAATGCCTCCTTAGCGGTTTCAGTCGCAATCCCGTTGGGAACAGTCAAAAGCAGAATCCAAAAACACTTTCTAGAAAAGGCGAAAAATAGATGGCGAAATCTGGACAAATGTAGAGTCGCGAAAGAAACGTGGCCTACTTACAACGAGAAACGCTCAATGCAACTCATTGGCTACAAACGCAAGGACATCTCGAGACTAATAGCACTGTTTACAGGTCACTGGACGATCGGTAAACATGCAAGTAGACTTGGTCTCCCTTACAATGAATATTGTCGTAGTTGTGGCAATCGCGAGAAGGAGGAAACAGTTTTTCATCTTCTATGTGAATGCCCAGCCTTGAACGCAAGCAGACATAAATTTCTAGGAAGGCACCAATTAGACAACCTCTCTGAGATATATGACACTAGACTCAGTGACATCATTAAATATCTCAATGCTACAGGCTGGGTCTAATTAATTTATGTTCTCATTGTTTCTTCCCTACATTTCTATCTCATTACAGACTCGACACAACTAGTTCACCTGGCGAGTAGTGTGGTTCCATCAAAACGGACTCTAACGAGTCTATTTGGTAGCCCGTAAGATTACGGGCTACCACGTTAACCAACCAACCAACCTAAAAAAAAGTTCCAGGTGCGAGATTCATTTCTTTTTTTTTTTTTTTTGCTAAATTAATTTAAAAAGTGATAGATGTAAAAGTCCTAAATTGGCAGCACTAAATGTCATATTCATAACTTAGTTGCCACAACAACACTCTTTTACCTACAATGATATATTGTTATCGCAAATATCTTTATTGTTGAATAAACTTTCATTTTGGTCATTGGTTGGAGCAATATGTTTGGTTAAAGTACATGTTATTGTTTTTGAAATCCAAACTACAATAAAACAATTTTCATTAGACAAAAATATTAGTATGCTTGTTATTATGATTTAATAATATTATTTCCAGTCCATAAATGTAAAAATTAAATTGCAAACAAATAAAAATGTTGATAAAAAAAATGTTAGGCTTGACTTTATAAACTAACTTCATATAAAATTAATATTAAATTTCATATTGGCATTTAATTTAGAATTTTATAATTTTAACAATTTGTTTGTAAAAAAAATTTTCTAAATTTTTTCTTATTTGTATATAAAATATAAAAGCTCAGTCTTAAGTTAGAGATCTTTTTTGGCCTTTGTAATAAATATTAAAGGATTTTGCGACAAAAAGATAAGATACATAGTTTAAAAGAAAAACTTTCATTTAGCATTTCATTACAAAGTATTTTGTTTAATAGAAAGCTACAAAATCAATAATATTTTTTATACTGAACAAAAGGCCGCATGTTCCACTTGGAAGTGTGGTCATTATAACGCATGAAATTTTAAAGAAGATACGAATAAAATTTTTCCTGTTAATCTTAAAATCTGAAAACTTGAAGAAGCGATAATTCAACTTTCATCCATCAAATTATTTTAAAATTCAAATAATAATCGAGTCACCTGAAATTACAAAATTTATACATTGTTTAAAACAGCGAAATTAAAACCTGAAATTGACTGAAATCACCTACATCGAGACTTTTAAATAAAATTACATAAATACTTACAATTAACATTTTTTTTATTTCACAAGTTTTAATATCAATTTTAATTTTTTACTACTATTGTTTACATTTTTATCATTATTTTTTGTTTTTTTTTATATATATATTAATTTCAATCTAAACACTATTTCAAAATGTAAATTTTCTATTGTTATAAAATCAAACACCAAACAACATTTTCTAATTTTCAACAAATTATATTTTATTAAAGTGAAAACTTGAACTTTTTGACAACAAATATCATCGAACATCATCGAACTTTAGACCTGATGAAATTTAAATATCAAAATATGTAATTTTCACTCATTTTTATTTATTATTGATTTATAATTTAAACATAAAATATTTTAAATATTTTCAGACATACTACTTTTATTACTTGTATACGTTCAATTTATTAAAACTTATTGAAATGATAAATTATAATAAATATGTTTTAATATGTTGAACTTTAATATGAAATTTTAAACTTATAATTATAAGGAACAGAATCAGGTAGATAACATTGGTTACAAAGATAGCAGGTAGGGTTGGGTAAAGAGTAAGAAGGGAAATCTACATTTAGCTACTTTAGTTTCAAATTTTATGTTTCGGAATAAATATAGATTAGAAAGAGGAAAGAACCGCCCCCATTATCCCTGGGTACAGTCGGAGTCAAAGGTAGCACCACCTCTAAATAATCAAAGATTTCTTGATCCGTCCATTAAAAGAACTAGAAACTGTTGGTAAGTGTTATTATTAAATTATTTAAATAAATTTTATATTGTATTAACTTAATTATTTTTTCAAGTGACATCAACGCAAGATGAAAATCGGTTTCTGTTCATTTAGTGGATACATTTTCTTGAACTCGATACTTCTCAGTACTTTTCATTTGGGAACTCGATACTACTCGATACTTAACTGATTTTTAAATTTGAATATAATTTCTAATTAAGGTTCTTTTTTAAATAAAGCAAATATATTTAACCGATTAAGATCGAATTTTATAAATTTTTTTATATAAAACATAATCATTTATATTATGTTTTATATAAATAAATTTATAAAATTCGTTAACTTTAAATTCAACGTTAACAAAAATCATTAAAACATATATATTTTTATGGCTCCTTAACCATATTACTGTTACATAAATATATAAAAAGTTTGTGCATAACAATAATATGATTGCGCCACAACCATATTCCGGTTATGCTACGAACTTATTGAAAATATTTATGTTTATTTTCTTAACAATATTGTATTGCTACATGCAAACATAATATTATGCTTCAGCAACAATAAAATCTACCAATAATATTACACTGTTCTCCCAATCATATTTTTTCCCTGCGTGTTCAATGAAATTGCTTTTAGTCATTGTATTTTTTTTTTTTTTTTTTTTTGGAGAGTATGACCTATTTGATTACATATACAATTATTAAAAAATATTTTCTGGTGGTTAATTTTTTTCAATAACTAAATTAATTTTAACTAATTTTATTATATTAACCAAAACCTTAATAAATTTATACCATTATATACTTTTGTATTACTTAACTTGTTAATACTAGAAAAGTATATCGTCACATATATTCACTTCTACTCCATTGTATATGAATGAATATTTAATATTTAGAGACTTATTTATTATAAAGCACCACTACCGTCATAAAAATGCATTTTTCCAAAAAGAAAGTTGTTAATTGTTTTACCTAAATATAAGCTTTTATCCTTTTGTAATTTCTTATAGATTTCTTAGATATCTAGATACACACGTACTACTTTCTTAACATATTCTATTTAATTAAAAGTTCATCTTTTCCAAATGTTAATTTATGCACAAAAATTTAATTTATTAATTCGCACTGTTATTTGGTACAATTTTCTATTAACTTTTTTGTATTTTTGCATTCAACTTTTCCTTCTAATTCATAATTCTTTTATTAAAAGTTAAAAACAACAATTTGGTGGGGTCCTTGTTTTTTTTTTTTTTTCTTAACATGCAAACAATGAAATTAAAATTAATGGCATCGTAAATCTATTGTTTTTATTAAATTTTTGTTTTAGTCACATACAAATAAATACACAAAATACACAAGCGAGTGAATAAATGAACAAGTGAAGAAATAAAAGCAAATTAAAACTTTACAAAATTGGCGTTGAAAATAAACTGACAATGAAAACATTCACTTACTAACACATTTGCAATTATTCACAAATTCACACACGCACCTACATACAAACACAAAAAATAATTTAGTATATATGAGAATGTTAATTTATACACACATGCATATGCACTCGTATATGTGAAATTGAAGGCAGGAAGTAAAGAAACATTTAAGAAACACATGCACACATAGAAAAAAAAACAACACATACATACATACAAACACTCATATCAATGTATATTTTAGAATGAATATTTAAAGATAAATGAGATTTTACTATCGTCGATATGTATGTATGTGTGTGCACAAAATATAATAGCCCGCTTGACCACAAACTTCGATAGTGATATCGCATTCGAATAATTCGAGAGCATTTCGAACCTTCGATAACGGCTATCGAAGACGTTTCGAGAATGAACTAGTAGAGCTCACCTGTGGTCCAGTTTTTGGCAGCAAATCGGTCGATATCGAAGGTTCGTTTATGATATTTACATCGAATCATTAGCGATATCGATAGCGAAACGAGAAAATTTTCGTTAGAGATTCGTCTTCGACATCGAGAAAGATCGATAATTATCGATATCGATAGTGAGATAGTTCGGAATCGATAGTATTCTACTTTGTTTCATTTTCATTTTGTTCTCAATTTAAAATAAAAATTTTATTTTATTTTTAAAGTTATTTTTTATTTTGATCTTAACCAAGTATTCAAAAAATATAATAAACTTAAATTATATTTTAAAGTAAATTAACAACACAAACGATGAAAAACTTTAACTTCCTATGGCAATTAGAATATAGCGCTACATTTTGATGGTCCCAGAGGAAGTTATCAAAAATGTTTCCTCTCCATAATATTAGTTTATCTGTTGTTTAAATCCACATTTTTTACATCAAAGTTTACTAAATTAATCTTCAAGAAAATAAGTTAATCATTTAGATAAATATACTATTTTGCAAACATCTTTAGAAAAGTAGAAAAGTTACTTAACGTTTTTCTAAAACTAGAATATTTTTTTTACAAATAAAGTTCTTGAAATTAAACTAACAACATAAACTTTAAAAAGCAATAATTTTCAACCGATCAATATGAACTACGACTCAAGAATGACATGCACAAACAAGAAAATATGTTGCTTTTTGATTAAAGTAACAAAATATCGAGAAATTAAAAAGAATAGATAATTTCTCGAAACATTTACTTTTGAGATTTTATCGAAAAAGAAATTAATATTGCGATAATCGATATTTTAAAATTCTAGAAAATTACTCGAATCATTACTATCGAAAAATTATCGAGTAAGTTGCGATGCTACGAACATTCACATTTTATTTAATTTTTAATAATTTCTCGATCATATTTGTTTCGAAAATTACACCTTTTTGCGAACATTCAATAATTTCTTTATAGAAAAATGTTGTGATGGTTTTAATTTAATTCATTTTTCTTTTACAATGCTTTCAAACTGGAGAAAGTAAAAAAGGAAGAGATAAAAAATAATACAATTACAAAAGAAAAAGCGTCAAAAGAATACGATGATCTACAGAGTAGCCATACTAATAAATTTAGAATGTTTTCCCCTTCTTATGCCAAATTGTCTACAATCTTCAATCTTCATCTTAAATCCTTCATTCTTCTTGTAGATAGAGGTTAGTTAGCTTTAGTTAGTTAGTTAGTTGAGATAGAGATTTAGTTAGCAAGTCCGCTTGCATGTTGTTGGTTGGGCAATACTTTCATTGTATTACGCCTTTATTGACATTGTCCTTAACAAAATGGTACTTTATATCAATGTGTTTTATTTTGTTGTTTAATTTGAAACCCTCAACAATTTTTATACAAACTTGGTTGTCTTCTTCTATGATAATATGAACAGTAACGTGCTCTCCAAAATCTGCTATCAGCTCCTTCAGCCATAAAGCTTCTTTTGTTGCCTCTGCGGGTGCGATAAATTCTGCCTTCGTTAAAGATAGTGCTATGTACGTCTGCCTGCGGCATGTCCATCAAACAACTGCGCCTTAAATTTTAAATAAGTAACTACTATTTGATTTTCTGTTTAAACGATTTTCGCCCCAGTTTGCATCTGAATAACTAAACAGAGTTACATCATTATCTGGTGTTCTTCATTTAGATTACTAGTTTTCTGACTTAAAATGTCTACTGCTGCTGCGATATCAGGACTCGAGTTTAACGACATATATAGTAAACTTCCAAATTTTTATTGTTGCTTAGTGTACTTGATTTCTTACCAGTCTTTGAATAAGATACCTCCAATAGAATTTTGACGTCCAGCTTCCTTCAATACTTTCCCAATATACTCTGATTGAGAAATCGAATAATGAACACCTTTTGAAGGTTCTACTTGAAGACCGAGATAATATTTTATAGTACCCAAATCATGTATCTTGAAGGCCTTTTGAAAAATATTCTTTATCTTTCCAATTGTACAATCATCCATCATATATTACATTGACGAAATTCAGACTTTATTAACACATCGTGAATAGTCTTATCCCATGACCTTAGGGATTGCTTGAGTCCATAAACTGATTTTGTGAGAAGACATACTTTATCTTCACAACCATCTTCTTTAAAACCTTTTGGTTGCTCCAGATTTCTTCGTTTAAATTTCTGTTCAGAAATGCAGTCTTACAATCGATGTGGTAAATTTTAAAATTCCGTTTTCCACGAATAACAAATAGTATTCTCAATGTAGTATATGATACGACAGGGGCAAAAACCTTCTCATAGTCCACACCATATTATTGTGAGAATCCTAGAGCCACTAACCTCGCCTTATATTGTTTACCATCTTCCTATAAATCCATTTGCAGCTAATTACACTTCGATCTTTTGACCTATCTACAAGTACCAAAATTTTGTTGTTTTTCATAGATTCGATTTCTTTTTTCACTGGCTTAATCCAACTGTTTCTCTCCGTGCATTGCAGTGCTACTTCATATGTAGTAGGTACACCATCATTAAGTACGTTTAAAAACCTTTGTATTTTTTCCCCCTTGGTGTTGCGCTCATATCTTCTTAAGTCCTGTTGGTTATTTTTATGACTTATATAATCTGCATCGTCGTTGACAGAATTCAATGAGTTTTCGGTTTCGTTGTCATTACTATATTCTACTTCATCGGATCCTTTAAAGAAAATTTTGAATATATTTGAAAATGTATTTTTTTTTTTTTCTTGAAATCCTTTAATTTTTCCAATAAATTTTACATCGCGTGATATATGAATTCTACGTGTTGCATAAACCATTCGATAGACTTTAGAGTGCTGATCGTAGCCAACAAAAATCATCTTAATTGACTTTTCATTTAATTTCTTTCTTTTTATCTTGGGAACATGTACAAAACTTGTTTCACCAAAAATTCTCAAGTGACTTAAATCTGGGATTTTATTAAACATTTTCTGATATGAAATAACTACTGTAGTGCGTATAAGAATTATATTCTGCAAATAATTTGCTGTAGCCTGTAGAGTACTGTATTTGTATACTTTCACTTTCCAAAAAATTTGATATTGAATTGGTTTCTTTGTATGTATCATGGAAACATAACTTTTTATTTTCTCGGATATTTCAGGTTTGTATTTTATCAAATTTATATGACAATATCTGCCGTAATCATCTATAAAATGTGTGGCTATTTCTATCGGGCCATACAAATCTGTATGAACTAAATCAAACATATTCTGTGAATTTATCCCTTTTTTAATGTGTGGGAATATTTTTTCCAACAGGGCAAATTTCGTAGCAATCATTCACGCCTCAATCTTTTATATTTAAACCAGACACCAACTGTTTAGACTGCACAATAATGATTGCTTTGGTATCCCTATGTCCAAAAACCTTATGCAAATAATGTATGCAATTTGTTCTGCATACATTTGCCAGATTTAAATGGTGCTCATTTTTACATATATATCGACCCTAACTAATTGTTGCACACACTACTATTTTACTTCTATTTTACTATTTTATTTTTTTACTATTTTACGATTTTTTCTAACATTATGTTTTTTTCTTTTGAAAATCGTCTTTACAATCATTTTTTGCCAATTGCTTCGCTGATAATATGTTCATGTTTAACGTTAGTGCATATAAAACATTCTCATTCCTTTTAAATTTTACTTCTATTGTGCTTTCACCGCATGATGGAACCTTTTCGCCATTTGCCAGAAAGATTTCTTTTCTTTCATTGATTTTTATATTTGTAAATAACATCTCATCATTATATATATGACAGGACGCTCCAGACGCTCTTTTGTCAGCAAGCAAAAATCATTTCCTGTAGCTGCATTCGCCTTTTGTTGTGGTTGTTTCTTTTTCCATTCCTTATACCTAATACAATTTTTCTTCAAATGGCCCTTTTTGCGGCAAAAGTAACACGCAATGTTAGAACTATGTTCTTGGTTTGAGATCATCATCATCATCATAAGCCTTTTGTGTTTAGTACCCTTACGTCTAGAATACTCCTCAATTAATTTAGACTCGGCATATGCAATTGTCAATTCCTGCTCGGAATGTGATTCTGGTGCAGTAATCATATTATTGTAGCTGGCCGGTAAACTACTCAAGAGCATCGCGATATTCCACTTTTCACTAAATGTGCTTTCACCTAAATTCTGTAGTTTCAAGAATAAATCCCACATCACACCAATATGAACTTTAACATCACAATTTTCTTCCAAACGCATATTGCAAATTTGACGCATTACACCCACTCTGTTACTTAAAGACTTTCTCTCATGGTAATTTTGTAAATTCTGTCACATTGTTGCTACTGTTGTACACTGTTATATAAGATGTAACTGATCGTCTTCTATTGACATTATTGTCTTTATTTATTAAAGCATCGACGTTTGCTTCTTGTTTTCATTTTAAACTTCCATGTGAAGTAATTTTCACTATTAAGTTTCGCCACTGATGTCTTTTTATCTGTTGTCATTTTGTGTAAAAACGACTGATTATTCCTTATATAGGGTTCATGGGCCCATAACCTATAGAAAAACGTTGTGATGATTTTAATTTAATTCAATTTCAAAAAGCTTTATTTAAAGACATCTTTCATTTACAATGCTTTTACAATGCATTTTAGAGGAAAAAAGGAAGAAACAAAAGATAGAATTACAAAAGAAAAAACGTCAAAATAATACGACTATGATCTACACGGCAGCCATACCAATAAATTTAGAAAGTTTACAAAATACAACAGAATATCTCAATATTATTGTCTGAGGTTAAGCGTGGAAATTGAAAAGAATCGAAAATTTCTCGAATCTTTACTGCCGAGAATTTATCGGGTAAGATGCGGTGATAGGAACATTCATATTTTATTTAATTTACGATAATTTCTCAAAATAATTTGCTTTGAAAATTATTCATTTTTACGAACATCCAAGGAAGAAACAAAAGATAGAATTACAAAAGAAAAAACGTCAAAATAATACGACTATGATCTACACGGCAGCCATACCAATAAATTTAGAAAGTTTACAAAATACAACAGAATATCTCAATATTATTGTCTGAGGTTAAGCGTGGAAATTGAAAAGAATCGAAAATTTCTCGAATCTTTACTGCCGAGAATTTATCGGGTAAGATGCGGTGATAGGAACATTCATATTTTATTTAATTTACGATAATTTCTCAAAATAATTTGCTTTGAAAATTATTCATTTTTACGAACATCCAATAAATTTTATATCTCAGGTCAAGCGGGAAAAATCAGCAAATCTATTTCTTTATAAAATATTAAAAGGAAAAGTTAACTTCATGGGGGTTTGTTTAACTAGGCGAACAGTATACACTGTTACGTATGAGTGATAAGTTGTATGAAATGTGTTATAAATTAAGTATATGTCATGTAGTTTCATTTAAATTTTGTATCATACAAGCAAAAATGAAAATTAAAACAGAAATACATTGTATCTATATACGTATGAATAATAACACTAATGATCATAGAAACAAATACAGGAAACTTTATATTGGCTAAAGCCTTATACATACATATTTTTAAGACAACAAAAGATTATCAGATATTTGATGGAAATTGATAGTTTTTCGACTCAATTGTTATCAACTCAAATTTTTAAGTAAAATGAAAACAGCCCAATAATTTAAGAAAATTATTACAGAAAACATGTTATTATTAAGATTGTATATTAATTTGTATCGTTTAAAAATAGAACAAATTCACTTCAATAAATCTCTCAAATGTAACTGTATTTATTATTAATACCAGTACCTGTATTTATCAAAGAAAAATGTTTTGTTGACTATTTCAACATATCGAAATGGAATAACAAAGAACAATTGAAATATATTTTATGATAGATCTTTATACGCAAAAAAAAATTTAGTTGTAGTGACCATGATCTAAGAAACACATATTATGACTGGAACATATGGTCACAGCTAAAAAATAGATATGGTTATAAATAATAATTGTTATGATTCCATTTACGCCATCTTGCTACATTATTATCCCATTCTATCAGATTATGATTTCATTTTATTATATTATTATTCCATCTTATCACATTATAATTCCATCGTATTATCATATCATTAACCCATTCTATCATATTATTATCCAATCATATCATGATTCCATTTTATCATATTATTATTCCATTTTATCATATATTAAAATTTAAATTTATTATTTTTATAAATTGTTTATTGAGTCCATTACATTTGTTTCAAAGTAATAGACGAAAATTGTTATTAATCACTTGTTCATTAATTAATTTTAGTTATTTGTACCGTCATATGTTGTTCAAGATACCACTAACTAAACCCTTTAATAGTAGTTAATCAATATCTTATATTGCTTGAATTACAGAAAATATAACAAACCCTTGTCTACTTATATTAACACATGTATAAACTAAATGAGAATTATAATGAATATGGAAAACAAACGACAAAAACAAAATATATTCAGTAGTAGGGAAATGGGAAGGCAATAGTTGTTTTTGTTTTTAATGAGGAGTAAGAGCAATTTTGAAGAGCAAATTGTTTATATGAAATTGAAAACCAATGAATTTGTTTTTGTAATTTTTCTTGTGAGTGCATTAATAGGAGGAAAAATTGTTTTGCATTTTATGAAATTGAAAACCGATGTATGTATGTATGTATATATGTATGTATGTATTTATGTAATTATGTTAAAAGTACATACAAACAATTTAACAGGGGAGACAATTTTTATTTATTTATTTTTTTTTGCACTTTTAATTGTGATGAAATTAAAAACTGATGACTTGTATAAATAGCATTTGAGTATTTTTGGTTTAATCATCTACATATTTTTATATGGTTATTTTTGTTTTTGTAAAGTGGAAACTTGAGAATTGTTTTGTTTATATGGAAAAAAAATAATAACTTTGTGTAAGGTTCTTTGACATTAATGAAGATATATTTTATGTTGTTGAGTATGGTCATGATTAATATTAAATATTCTAATAACAAATTAAGGGGAGTATTTTTTATTCACATTAAACATTTTTCATATCTAGAATTTATAATATTTTCTCAATTTGAAATATTAAGAGATATACCCAAATTACTCTTCTTTGGAGATAAATTAGATTAGATATAAATATAATTGTCTAAAGTAAAATTATTTCAATCAGTTAATAAACTTTTTAAAAGGCGGAACAAAAATGGAATCAAATAAGATTACAAATGCTGATATTATTGCGGCTTTCAATAAATTAAAAACAAGACCATATCTAGCAACAAAGGATTTACTACCATCAAAGTCATATAAGGTATTAACAAAGATGAAAACAGTGATCCAATACCACGTCCATATTGCACAAACCTTGGTGTATGATATATTTCACCAATATTTTGAACATTATTTCCAGACTGATTATTATAATAATTTGTATACATCACATCCATGGTTATTACAAAAATTATTTAAAATTTTACTAAACATTTATTTTATATATTTTTTAAAGTGTAGAGTACAATAAACTGAATTCATTTAAACTTATTATTCCTCCTTCATCATTTCGAATCATTATAGATATATTATTAATGTTATAAGATTCAATAGAAAAATATTCAATTCTATTAAAATGAATATAATTTTTCAATGTGGATATTGAAAATATTTTCAAACATTTAGTTTTTTTTTTATTACCTACATGTCGTGGTTTAATTATACCAGTGTAAATAAATACAATTTCATTTATATCTGGTGAAAAGACTTTAGTAAAATAATTTGTCATATTATCTGAAAATTTGGTTAAAGATTTGTGCAGAATGTAGTTTGTTGATGTTAAAATGGATTCCTTTTCAACGTTTCCTAATTCATGTCTACTAGTATAAGAATCAAATTCGTTGTCTTTCTTTTCGGTTGGTAAATTTGTTTGTGAGGTATCATTCTTTAATTTATTTATAGGATCTGATTTTTTTTATCACTTAAATCTTTTTTTTCTGTGGATACATTACTTTTTGGAGTATCATTTAATTTATTCAAAAGTTTTGTTTTATTATTCAGACTGGGGTTTGTTATCATAAAATCATTAGAGCTTTCTAAGAGTTCGTGAAATTTTAACTTAATGTCTTCATATTCATTATTTGCATTAACATTTTTGTTTTTCCATGTACTATAGCTTGAGTATCGACATTTTAAACTGTATTTCGTTTTCTACGTTTAACTTACTTTGATTACTTCTTTCCAGTAACGAAAATGAAATAAATATCTGATAATCCAACTTCCCAGTGATCATCAAAATTTAGAGATTGTGTTAGCAAATTTGTAAAAGTGTTTGGAGTATTTTTATAAATATCCATTGAATTATTACTTAATAAAGTAACATAAATATTTTCTTCTTGTATACTTGAAGCCATCTTTAAAAAGAATGATCAATATGGTATGTTGTTTGTTATACATATATTATTTACTAATATCGTTCTGATGAATCCATGAATTATATACTTTTCCGAAACCAAGCCATTTTACCAATAGTTTTTCTCCTTTGGGGCTTTTGTTTTTAACAATTCTTTTTCATAAAATCCTCCTTTAATTATATTTCCATTAAAATCTACCAGTTTATAGGTTATAGGATTGGTTATGTAAATTTTGTTTATCTTAAAAACCTCTGTGGACCAATTTGGTGTATATCCTGTCTCAAATTGATTTTTATATTTACTAATGCGAACTAAATCATTTATTTTATATTTTCCTCCTTTGAAAACCTTCAAATTACTCTATACAGTATTAAGAAGCTTCTGTTCATTTTTCTTATTAACTGAATTGGGTGTTGTTTTTATAGAACGATGATATGAAGAATTAAATTCTTTCAATAATTTATTTGATATATCTATCCATTTATAATTTCTCTGCATACTAAATTGTTTCCACATTTTAGTTTTTAAAATTCTAATAACGTTCAACTATTTATGACTTCATTCTTGAAAAAGTGTGGTAGTGGTTAATTTCATATTCTTTCATAAGAGTTTTAAAATAGATATTATAAAATTCTTTCCCTTGATCAGAATGGATATTTTTGGGAGATTTTCCTTTGTTTAATTTTATAATATGTTTTAATGCTTTCGAAATTTCTATTCCTGTTTTAGTTTTTAGTGGTAATGCGTATGCATACTTTGAAAATACATCAATTACAGTAAGCATATATTTAAAACCTCTATTAAATTTTGCATACAGTATCATTTCCACTAAGTCAATCTGCCATGTATCTAAAATATCCTTTTGAATAAATCGTCGGCGCTGAAAGCTCTTTCTCGCTTGACGATGTAGTTCATCAACAAGAATTCTTTTACTCATATTTATATTTATAGAATGTTAATGCTTCACTTCATTTAAATGTCGTGTACTAAAGTGTAAACATGTTTCAACAGTTTATATATCCATTCACTATGATGATTTGTGGTCCCTCTGGTTGTGGGAAATCCACATTTATTATGAATTTGATAAAAAATCAACATTTAATATCTAAAAACATAGATCGTATTATTTGGTGTTTTGCAGAAAAAAATTCTCTTCCGAGAATTAACAATGTAGAGTTTATACATGGTATTCCAGAGGATTTTGCTACTGCAGAAAATGAATCGGTTTTAATAATATTGGATGATTTAATGCTTGAATCATCTAATAAAAAAGTGTGTGAACTTTTTACTAAGGGATCTCATCATAGAAATTTAGCTGTGATTTTAGTAACACAAAACATTTTTCATAAAGGTGCTTATTCCAGAGATATTTCTTTAAACTCTAAATATATAATTATGTTTAAAAATCAGAGGGATAAGTTACAATTTCAATATTTAGCTCGCCAAGTATATCCAGAAAATTCAAAAGCTCTGGTTGATGTATATAATAACTGTACGCAGCAGGCTCATGGTTATTTATTAATTGATCTCACTCAACAAATACACAACGCATTAAGATTTAGAACGGATATTTTCAATAAAAATCACTATTTAATATTTGCAAATAAAAACAATGACCTCGAACCTAAAACTGTTGAAGGAGAACAAACATATTCTTTACGTTCTTAAGAAAGCAGATCCTAAATTACGAAATGCAATACTGAAACATGTTGATGATGTTGTTATTAAAACAATAAATGAAATACTTTTTAATATAATTAATGAGAACCATAAAATCAATAAAGCAGTTTTTGACAAAATAAAACCATATAAAAATACAATTAGAAAAGTTTGTTCACCAGAAACCTCAATGAAACAAAAGAGGAAACATCTAATTCAAATAGGAGGATTTCTACAAATTATTATTTCATCCGTTTTAAGTGGAGTTATTGGAAAAATTTTAGAAAATGTCAAATAATTTATGCAAATTAATAGTTCTTAATCCATCGACTTACGATAAATTTAAAATTAAATATTCTGATTCCAATTTTCTACATCGAAAACTAATACCAATATATAGTTCACACACACTAAAAGATATTAATAAATGGTATTATATTAAACAAGAATTAGCCAAATATTTAATTGGAAGCCAAATATCATCTTCTCATCAAACTAAAAGTTCTAAATTGAGTAACCTACGTGATAATGAAACACAAACTAGGAAAATATATAAGAAACATATTGAAACTCAAACAATGCAACCAGAGTTAAGTAGTGTAGGAACACAATCTAATATAAATTTACCTGAGGAAATTTATACTAATGAAAATTATGATGAAATTAATATGGATACAACAGTACAAAAACTTAATTTATTATTTTCTCTAGAATATCTCTTTGAACATTGTACTAGTCCTCATCTAATACCGTCTTGTATAAAATTATACATATTGACTTCACTTAAAAGTTCTAACCTTATATTAGTTGTTCTTAACATTGCATCACACGATAAACCTGGAGCAGTATAATATTGGCATGTGTCAAGTTTGTATATACTTTTACAGATACTTCTAAAATTTTGGAAAATATCTGTTAAGAGGAGAACATCTGTTTTTAAATATAATTATAACAAGTTATTACATTTAAAAGTTGTCCAAACCGATTTAGCATGATCATAAGCTTCATCAGTACAATGCGAATTATTTAAAATATTATAAAATTTTTCTTTAGCAGGAAGATTAGTTTCATTAAAGCGCTCTATCGAATCAATATAAAAATAAGGAAATACTCCCTTTCTTCTTAGTAAATCAAATTGTTGTTTTTGATTATAAGTTTTATTTAGAATTTGAAAATCACTGTCATTTAAATTTTTGGCCATAAAAAGAAAAGAGTCTAAAAACCGAATTTCAAATCTCAGATTTTCTTCAACTGGTATAAACTTTGATAATGATATATATAGTTAATTATTATTAAAATTATAATTTATATATCCCTCACATTGTGAAAGTTCTTCATAAATAAGTGACAATCATAAGAGGAAAAATTATGAAAGAATACTGATATGAATTTGGCTATTTTATAAATAATATTACATGAGCTATATACAAAATTGTTTCATCATTGGAGAGTGCTGTTATTGGTACGACCTTATTTAAATAGTTTCCGTAAATTTCTTTTGCATCATTAATTAAATTTTCTATGAATATAAAAGGAGCATCATTACCAAAATAAATATTAAACTTATCTAAGTTATCATTAAAACCACACTTAATATAATAACTAAAGGCACAAGCTATATGTTTTCCTATATTTACTTGCTCGTTATCAATTTTTTCACAAGTATGTCTCAAAATCAGCATATACAACGAACAGTACATCTAACTGCTTCTGATAGTTTTTAAAATATAAAATGTCATCATCACCCTCTGGCATTTTCGGTACCACTTTTTTGCAGTTAAGATCACGGTCTTGCATTATCTTCTCATTTGGAGAGCACTGAAGATATGCATTACAAATGTAAACTCATCCATGGTGGGAAGTTATACTTGATCTTACTAATCTGAAATATTTGAATAATAATAATTTAATTTATAAAATATATGGTTAATTTTTTATTCTTCCGATTCCAACCTTCCGACTTCTTTAATAAAAACGTAGTGACATCATTCTTTACCGCAGATATGAGGTAATATGGTCCAACTATAGTATTACCTTCGCAGCCAAATACATTAATGCTAATATTTTCATTCTTGGTTCCAAATATCTTTACGTCTTTTAATTTCATTGGAAATTCTAGTTTTTCAAAATTCAGCAATTGATTTTCCACACAAATTTTCTCCTCATGTATTTGAATTTACAAATCCATTCCAATTCACAAATCCATTTGTTTCATTATATAAGAATGAAGCGATGATACACCACTTGAAACAATATTCATCATCATTTGGATAGTTGAACTGGTATATGGTTGGTAATGGTATATATTTGGAGCCTCTAATGAATAAAGCCTTATTTTTATTATTATTTATTTATTTCCAAATGTTTAATTCGTATTAGGAACAGTCCACTATCCTTCTCCTGGAATTCTAACATTTTTTTACATATATACGTATATTGTGCTTTCAGAGATTCTTCAATGCTAACACTTATGGTTATAAGTGACATTTTTGTTCTATGCGTTATGGTGGTTAGCATTATTTCATCTTCTATAATTTTAATGTATTCGCACTCTACTTCTAAATTGTAATTCAATGCTATGTTTTTATTTATGGCATTCTCCAAATTTTCAAAAATATCATGGCTTACATCTTCTAAAAACTCTTGAGGATGCAGAATTTCCTCTTTTTGATCTCTGTAGAGGTATGTCAGAATTCTTTCTTTGAAAGCACTTTTAATACAAGTAAATTTATTAGAAGGCTCAGTTCTACCACTGACATGGGATGTGCTTGCATGAGTCCTTTCATGCTCCTTTAGATGTTTTTCTTTTGAGAACCATTTTCAACATTTCGAACAATGAGGGATCTCATGTCCTTCAAGCATCTCTCTTTCCACAAAAATTGATTTGCAATATTTACATTTATAAGAAGCGATGTTGTTTAAAATTAACGTGTAATCACTTTTAATTAAGTTAACAGACTAATGAAAAAATATATATTTAAATATTGATCAAAGGGTTAACATTTCTATACACTTACGCATACAGATACACACTTATGTATGCATATTCCTACCAAAATGTTTTTATTTTTTAACGGAAAAAGTATGTTGCTTCGTTAAACACTTTTAATTTACTAGCAATTATTAAATTGAAAGATTAATTCTTAATGCATAGGTGTATTAATAAAATAATTTTTAATTAAAAATTACTTCAAACATGGACAGACAGAAGCTTACATGCGAATTTTGTATTAATGAGACCTTTTCGACAAAGTGGAATAAAAAGAGGCATTTCATGAGATATCACAATTTTCATAAAGATAAAGCAAAAGACTTCACACTATTTGGAGACTGCAGATACTTCAGGGGGCGCAACATTGAATTTAGTTCCGGAGTATAAGGAACTAATGGAGAAAGATGAGAATCTTCAACTTGATGTCAGACCATACTCAGTTCCAGAAGAGTATAAAAAAATAATGGACGAAGACGAGGATCTTCTTTTAAATTTAGATATATAATAATTTTTAAGTATTATGTAAATAAAATAATAATAAGCACTATATAAGTTTAATATATTTTTATTAAATAAATAAAAATAAAAAAACTGTTTTATTTATAAAATTTTAGCTATAACTAAGTTCAAATTTTGCAAGCCAATTTGAAGATTGACGACCTTTGTAAATAACAGTCCAGTTTTTATCATTCAATTGCGTTAAATAGGGATCTTCCTTTTTTAAAAATTTCACGAATCGTTGCGGAAGATAAAACAATTTATTGTTATTTAAATATGTGGTAACTTTTGATCCATATTGTGTTTCTTTCCACTCAAATTTTAAAATTTTGAATGGCTGACGTAAGGGAATATCTTCAATTTTTGTATACTCTGCCTTAATACCAAGAACCAATTTAATAATTTGTTCATACATCTAAAAAAAAAAATATAAATACATGAAAAGTTAAATGCATTTTACAATAGTGATAGCTTACCATTCTGCTAACTATACTTTAAAGTATTCCTCAGATCAAATGGTAATAAATATGATTTGATTCCTCTTTTTATACAAATTTAAAAAATACTCCTTTATATTTAAATAAGTAAATTGAATACTTTGAGTATTTTTCTTTAATATTTCAAATAGAGAAAATATTAATTTAGCTTTCATATAGAAATATTGAGTAATTATGTAAATAAAATATACTCCCATAGTTTGTTATTAGAATATTCAAATTAATCATTTCAAATTGAGAAAACATTATAAATACATAAATATTGAGCCTTAAACTAATTTTAAACATATTCTAGATGTGAAAAATGTTTAATGTGAATAAAAAATACTCCCCTTAATTTGTTATTAGAATATTTAATATTAATCATGACCATACTCAACAACATAAAATATATCTTCATTAATGTCAAAGAACCTTACACAAAGTTATTTTTTTTTCCATATAAACAAAACAATTCTCAAGTTTCCACTTTACAAAAACAAAAATAACCATATAAAAATATGTAGATGATTAAACCAAAAATACTCAAACGCTATTTATACAAGTCATCAGCTTTTAATTTCATCACAATTAAAAGTGCAAAAAAAAATAAATAAATAAAAATTGTCTCCCCTGTTAAATTGTTTGTATGTACTTTTAACATAATTACATAAATACATACATTGGTTTTCAATTTCATAAAATACAAAACAATTTTTCCTCCTATTAATGCACTCACAAGAAAAATTACAAAAACAAAATTTATTGGTTTTAAATTTCATACAAACAATTTGCTCTTCAAAATTGCTCTTACTCCTCATTAAAAACAAAAACAACTATTGCCTTCCCATTTCCCTACTACTATATTCAAAAACAAACAAGTTAAGAATTTGAACCATAGTTTTAAAAAACATATTTATTTCTAACATTTAGTTGTTATGGGAATAATAATATCAATATGGTTTGAAAACAAACTATGGTTTAAGAATGATTGAAAAGATTGACAACATTTGATGGTTGTAGAAAAAATGATATTTTTTATATTGATATTTAGATTATTAGATTTTGCTCCTGGTAAAAATATTCAAAAACATAACTTTCATATTACCAATTGTGCATTAAATCCTCATGAAGATCATACATTTATATGATGAATTTGTTTATGTGGCATAATATGTGATTTATGATCAATCCCGACCATATGATTCAGAAGTTATTAGTAATTATATTATATTTTTTCCATAACTTCTAAACTAAATGAGCGAGGGAAAGAGTTATGTCAATATTATATAATTTTTTTAAGAATTATAAAAATACCATTTTTTGAGATATAATAGTTTGAATGTTATATGTTCAACTTTGGCCTTTGAAAGGTATTATCTTTGTCCTTATTACGAAACTAAAACCAGAGATTTACAATTTATATGGAATACTAATATACGTAAATTTTTCAAATCATTTTTTTCAAATCCTTATTACTCTCGTGTGAGGAAACTTTACAGCAGGAAATTCCAAAAGTTTTTTCATCAATAATATGAATTAAATTAATTTAATAAAATTAAATTAAAAATTAAACTAAAAAATATGAAAGTTTTTATAATGTTATGATCATTGGGATCAAACAATTCTGCTACATATAATTGTTGCCAAAACCCAAGAATAACTCTTATGTATTGAAAAGATTTCCCAAATAACTTTTACAAAAAATTTACTGCGGTCGTGTCTACGGTGTTTTGCTATTTTGCAGTATCGGATTCTTAACTAAATCCTCACCAAAATGGAATCAATCGCTACGACGATTGAAGGACAGAAACAAAGTTTGAAGCACATTGAGCGTATCTAAATAACTTTAAACAAAAAGCCAAAAGTTGCCAAGTTTAATGCATATGTTCAAATGATGCTGGAAGATTTAGAACTTACTTTCAAACATTTTAAGAATAGTAAAGAACAAATAATGGATTTTTTGCGATAAAGTACCATTCTTGAGCATGACGTTCCCTACCTGAGTAACGATGTTTGCTATAATTGCTATGACATTTTTTTGATTTAATATTCGATTTAGAAATTCCGCAGATTTCAACTTAATATTTAGTTATTCTTATTACTATCCGGGGTAGCTCCAAAAGCATCCTGCTGCTGATTTTGTCAATACCAGCAAATTTTTGGAGTTTAAATCAACAATAGCCTTGTCGATATCTCGAATCTCAAAACAAAGGGGTTCAACTGCTCTAAAACGGAGTACAACAGTTGGCAACTCTATTATGGCATCTGATTAATTTAGGAAAAAAACACGTTCTTTAGATGACTAACAAACAGATTCCTCTTTTCGCTATAATTTCTTTCCCAGCCTCCATTTGTATTACGTAGAGGAGGTCTACTTGTAACTGGTCTTTTTAACTTTTCCGTAGCTCGCCATAGTGAGAAATTCGAATACGAGGTAGCATCTAGGTTTTATAAATATTTATGTTCAGCAGCACGTTTTAAACTTTTTTCAAAATTATTGAGGGAGTGATCGATATCATCTGGTGTTCTCAGCGATATATTTTCCATGCAATGAGTGCTAATATATTTTCTAAATTTGAACCAGTTTATTCTTGTGTTAGATATCGCTGAGATACCAAAGGGATACACAATTTCTCGGGGGTTCAATATAGTAACAAAATTGGGTGAATGATCTGAAGATAATTCTAATGAAGATTTAACATAAATTAATTCCCTTGGTAAATTCCTCGTAACAGCGAAATCGATGTCATCCGCTATTTTATTTGGGTCAGTAGGAAAATGTGTTGGTTCTCTGCTCAAAATAGCACTCAAACCCATTTTAAAAATTGTATTAAACAAAACACAACCTTTAGGAAAATCACTAAGTTTCTATAACAATCACTAATACAGATCGTTGTAACTTGCATAATCTTCAGGAAGATCACACATTAAGTAGTGTTTGATATGGGTTTTTATTAAAATGCCGGAGCCTCCATATATTCTATCTCTTGGATCTT
Organism: Protocalliphora azurea; assembly: GCA_932274085.1. Taxonomy (NCBI): domain Eukaryota; kingdom Metazoa; phylum Arthropoda; class Insecta; order Diptera; family Calliphoridae; genus Protocalliphora; species Protocalliphora azurea. The sequence goes on from OW026523.1 coordinate 43,953,890, forward strand.
TAGGGTCATAAAAAGCATATCCATTTATCCTATATAAGCTTCTAGACGTCAAATGGGTTTCCGAGACTAACATTATATCTACGTCATAACTTTTATTCTAAAATTGATATTAATACTTGGGACTCCATTTTAATTTATCTTATATATAAAAATTATATATACTAACCCGCAAGGAGTGAAAACAGTTATTAAATGATGGTACATCTGTACCGCTGATATAAAATATGCTTTGTTTTCTGGAGACAATATTTAGAGCATTAGAGTCCATTGATGATGTTACTAAGCCAGGCCCTTCTATAAAAAATTAGCAGAACTCCATTGTAAAACGAATCGAACCATTCGCGCTCACATTGCTGCTGCTCTCTTAGATGAAAATTTCCCCTGTTGTAATAAATGGCATCCACTACAAATGCTTCAAGTTTGCAACATTAACTTCAACGGAGAAGAAGAATATCGTAAACTAACAACATTTATGCAGAAATTGTCTTTAATCTGGATATGTGCAATCTGCCTGTAAGTCGAAAACCAAATGCCATTTATGTGATGGGCCTCATCACTCAACTCTACATAACGAATTTTCCACTACACCTAATATAAGCTCGTCGAAATTATGCGCTCAAATCAATGCAGAAAATCATTCATTTGTGAATCCAACTACTTCCAAACTACTTCAATCTACAACGCTGTAGCCCTACGCAATGATAGAGTATATGCTCTACTGTCTCTAGCTCCTCCACATCATCACACGTCCTGCAGAGGTTTGACGTGCCAATGACCTACTTACTAGTCATATTGCGAAGTAACCAGAAATCATACCCACAATGACGCTTAGAGTATCACGCCTCATGCCCAGAAGATGCTTCGAATCTGTTACTTTAAGACTAGGCCATAAAGCTCTAGATACTTCTAGTTCGTTTTATTCCTCCATACATGATTCTTTCTTCCTAAGGTCCATTCCCTTATGGCCATGAAATATGACCCAATTGGAATCCTAACCGAATCCTTCACAAAAGACCTGTCCAGTTCCGAGCCTTTGCGAGCTAGCAGTGACCAGGAACTCAACAGAGTCTTATCATGTAGGCGTCCATTAGCCTTCTCAATTCCTTTTTGCACTCAAGCACTAATCTGGACCTAACACAATGACTTGTCATGCCAGTAATGCTGCCTGACTATCTATGTGGATATATGGATAAATAGTTACCTCAGAGTCGCTTTCAATGTTCTCCTCCAATAATCCTAAGGCAATGTAAGTGCTTAGAATTTCCACCTAAAAAAACGCTGCAACTATCAGACAATCTAAAAGACCGTCTGATGTCCGTTCCCATAAAGTGGAAACCCGCTCTTGTTCCTACTTCTATCTTCGAGCGATCTGTGAAGACAGCACAACCTACATGGAGCTTTTCCGCTCTAGCCCAGAGGTCCCTACTAGGGATTTCAATAACGGGGGTAGCCCTAAAGTCAATTATAGTCCCGATATTATCCGTTTGGGCGACCAAGGATATTGTCCGATCATCAAATTCGACTTCGTCAAGTATGCTCCGCTACAAAGTTCCTTATTAATCCTAATTTCTTCAGTCTAAATAAACTCGTTACAGCCATTCCCCTTACGAATTCCTCAATTAGAAGAAGGTGACGAATGATGTCCAGTGATGCCTGAGGTGTGCTTCTCACTGAACCTGTAATGCCAATTGAAGCGCATCTCTGAACATTAGAGAGAAGGTTCCTATAATAAGTGAGGACAACCGACATATAGTATATCCAGTATGCAACTATCGGCTTGAGGCTCCAGTTCTTCCCTATGGAGTTCCTACATGCATAGTAGGCACTAAGCCCTTCCTTGGCCCTCTCTTGAGTATTTTTCCTCCAAGACAATTTACTGTCAAAGTAAACACGCAGATACTTGGTCTCCCTTGATAATTTCAGTTCTATCCCATTTAATATTGGTAGACTAAAAGCCTCAACCATATATCTCCTGGCAAACAGAACTAGTTCAGTCTTTTCAGGTTTGACCCCCAATCCGAGACCATTATTACTACGTCGTCAGCGTAGGCTACGATCTTCCATCCCATGGCACCGAACTGTATCTGGGAACAAGAAGTCTTTAACAAATTAAGAGGAACTTTGCGAAAAATTATTTCTTGAAGCACTTATGCGTGACAAGACTACTGTACATCTTCCTTTTAAAAAGTTACTTGAAGTTCAATCGTTACTCTCATTCTCTCATACAGATTACAATACTCTTAAAAGATTAAAACAGCTTGATTCCCCGTTTAAGACCAAGCCTCAATTTGTCAAACAGTATAAAGCATTCATGGAAGAATACGACCCCTTAAAGCATATGATAAAATTAGGCGCATTTCCCCAAGCAATTCCGAAGAATACTTATTTTTTCCCTCACCATGATGTACTCAGGGAAAGTAGTAGCACAACAAAACTTCGTGTTGTTTTCGACGGAAGTAACCGGAAACCTATCTCTTAACAAAGAACTCTCTGCTGGGCCTGCTTTACAAAAAGATTTATCAGCTATAATTTTAGGGTGGAGAAGGCACCGCATAGCATTTACTGTCGATGTTGAAAAAATGTTCCGGCAAATAAATATATGTGGGCAACATCAAAATTTTCAGTGCATGTTGTGGAGAGATAAATCAAAACAAAATTTGTGTGTATTCTCTAAAAACCGCTACTTATGGAACTACGTCCACACCCTATTTAGCCATTAGAGTTTTACAAGAACTTTCATCAGATAAAGAAAATTGTTATCCATTAGCTTTTAAAGCTTTTTGTAGACACTTATGTGTATGACGTTATTTCAGGCGCAGATAATTTTAATGAGGTATTGAAATTACATCAACAATTATGTTCTCTTTTAAAATCAGGTGGATTCTGACTACGTAAATGGAATTCTAACTCTAAACCGCTGCTTCAATGCATTCCTGAGAAAGGTCGTGAAAAAAGAAATTATATTCATTACAACAAAATTCTGCCAAAACGCTCGGTTTATACTGGGACACTCTCTCTCACGGAAACAATGTGATCTACTGTGCTGGTGAAATTGATTACTTATATAAAAAGCAAAGCAGAATTTAATATTACAGGTGTTGCACAGTGGGGTCAAACGCAAATTTTTTGGTAATAAATCTGAATCTCCTAAACTACTGGTCGGATCAAATTGAAATGTATGAAAGAGTTGTAGAAGAGGACCTAAGCTTTCAGAAAAATCATCTTGTAGTCACCCTGTAATAACACGAGATAAGCTACAGGGTGTCAAAGTTGACTACCTCGAGTATGTAAAAGTTAAAAAAAATCGTAACTTGTACAAATGAAGTCCGATTTTAAAGATTTTTATATTTCTGGAAAGTGCTTGGCAAGATAAAGAAAAAATAAGCTTACTCATCTAAGTTATCTCTTATAATTAAAAAGATATTTATCCTTGAATTTTGAATTTTTGATTTTTTGGCTCGACTTTCTTTCGTTTTTCGGGAATAAGTCCGGAGATATATGAGGTAAAAATTTTTTAAAAATATTCTGTAATTTGCTACATATTTCAACATAACATGCTGAAAGAATTTTTGGATTATCTCAATTCGTCTAGGCGTGAAAAATATTCAAAGTCAGCACTCTGAAATTGGCATGAAAAATGGCAATTTTTTTACAAAAATATAGTACAATTCATTCACTTTTTTCTCAAAGTTCCGTTAATAAAAAAATTTTTTCCTTATTAATTTCAAAAGATAAGGCTTCATAAATGGTTAATAAAGAAATTTTGAATTGATTTAAGTTTGCACCCTACATCCAGCATTGGCCGAAAATTGTCAATTTTAAAAAATAGTTTCATTTTTATCGATTAATAAAAAAAAATGTCACGCGAGCTTTTTTAAATTTGGTACCCATATTTTTTATAGAAATAGATTTAGAATGATTTAACACTAAACTGCAGCCCGCCCGGCCAAAAACGAATGCAGGAGTGGAGATTTTATTTTAAAAGTCAGTTTTTTTAACGACTATTTTTAAAAGCATATAAGCATAATATTTTTAATATTATTTCTTATGTAATGTATAAAACACAAATCAAGCTTTCATTCCTAAGAAAATCAATAAAATAGCTCCAATAACCTATTTTTGGTAATTTTTCAAAAATATATATATTTTTTTTTTTTTTTTTTTTTAAATAGCTGAAAATCCAAAAAAATTTAATTTTTTTAATACAACTCCACTAATTTTGCAAATACTTTAAAAATGTTAAAAGACTATAAAAATAGACTTATTTACCAATTCAACGATATATAAAATGTTGATATAGGTCATTTAATAATAGTAATATAATGGCCTCAAAACTACCAAGTCACGTCAAAAGTTGCAAAATTCACTATTTTGTTCCGTATTTCCATATGTGTGTATACGTAACACTCAACTGCATTGCTTATTTTTGTTACGAGATAATAATATTTATTAATGAATTTATTTAAAGTGTTCATAATTTTTTTCTACTGAAAAGGTTTTTAAAATTACCTAAGTACATAAATAAGTATATTTTCCTTCGTTTTTTATTACATTTTTTAAGTTTTTAAATAATTTACCTAGCTACTTAATTAATGTATTATAACAAAAATGATTTTTTTACAATCGCATAGGTACATTTTTTGACGTACCTGTTTAACACTACAGGTCATAAAAATAAACTGAATGAAATTGGGGGTTTTGAGCAAAAATTTAAATTTTTTAATTCATTTTTGCCTGTCACCATTTACCTGATATAAATATTCTTTTTCTATATATAAGTATCCTTATAAATATGCAGATTTATTAGTGAATTTGCCATTATGGAGATTACATTAAAACACTTTTCTATTTGCAAAGTAATCTGGGATAATCTATCTGATATTATAAATCGTCCAGAAAAAATAAGAAAACTCATTGATACAGTAGTATCTTTTGGTTTAACTCTTTCTGCAGAAGACAGTTTAAAGCTCGCAAATTTTTATAAATCATACGAAAAAAGGATGCAAGCTTCAGATTGGTCAATACCAAAGTTCAAGAAGAAAAATGAAGAGTGGTTGGAGGGAGAAATACCAATTTTCATCGGAAAGCAGAAAAAGGGTCGACCAAAAAAAGTTACGATGAAGTTCAGCTAAGAACAAAGAGGACCAAACAGGAATCTATTCTAAATTCACATACGAATGCCGAAAAAAAAGATATATTTAAAGCTTTAGTAACACGTACGCAACCAAAGGAAGTAGAAAAAGTTACAGATGTGTTACCAACAGCTTCTCCCAATCGATTACATCGGATAATCCAAAGCATAGTGACACCGAAATCAACATCGTCCTTTACCTCTGAAGATGCTTTAATTCTAATATTACATTTAGGATTATCAAGAAACCAATACGAGATTTTGATGAAATCTGTTAGCGAAAAAGGATATGATATCTTTTCCAGTAGCAAATCAGTGAAAGAAGCGAAAAGTAATATTTTACAGCCTATGGAGCACCCGGTTAATGCTTCTGTTAAAAGTGCTAAAGTTAATATATTGCAATTACTTGAAAATACTGCCTCTAGAATTATATCTACCTTCAGTAATGATAACATTGAAAAATGCAAAGACTCTGAACTTATTTTAATATTCAAATGGGGTTACGATGGAACATCAGGATTTTCGGAATACAAACAACTGGATGGAAGTAATTCTGGAAATAATTATTCCTCACTGTTTATAGCGTCTCTGGTACCACTTCGCATGCGCTTAAATAAGCCTTCCTCATCGACAAGAAATGACTCGTTTTTTGATGATATATGGATAAATTTAACTCCAGCTTCCAAATTTTTGTGCCGTCCAATCCTTTTTGATTACACAAAAGAAACCACGGTTACAATAAAGAGCATTGTCAACCAATTGGAAGAAGAAATTAAAGCATTGCCCCCAATATACGTAAAAGTATCAAACAGAACAATTAAAGTTACATTTCAACAACAATTAACGATGATTGATGGAAAAGTTGCAAACGCTATAATAGATACAACATCTACATGGAAATGTAATATATGTGGAAAAATAAGTTCACAATTTCAGGATAATTCTGAAGTCCTTGTTAATAAAAATTCTTTTAAATTTGGATTATCTCCACTCCACGCAAGGATAAGATTTTTGGAGTTCTGCTTACATCTTGCATATGATATGAAGTACAGAAATATTCCCGGGCAGGAAAATGCTACAGTAAAAAACAATTTTGAACTTCACTAATTACGAAAAGAGGAGAAGAAAAGAATTCAATTAGAATTCAAAGAACAACTCGGATTAATAATTGATAAACCTCTACATGGCTATGGAAGCTCAAATGATGGAAATACAGCAAGACGTTTCTTTGAAAATCCGGAACTCACATCTTCAATCACAGGCATTGACTTAAATATTTTGAAGCGTTTTAAGATTATATTGGCAGCCATTAATAGCAAAAAACAAATTAATGTGGACAAATTTAAAATTTTTGCTTACGAAACTAAAGAACTACTTAACATTACATACCCCTGGAAATCAATGACTCCAACAATTCACAAAGTATTGGCTCATGGTAAAGAAATAATAGAAAATAGTATTTTGCCATTGGGAGAGCTAACAGAGGAAGCACAGGAAGCCCGAAATAAAGATGTTAAACATATCCGACTCTTCAATACCCGAAAATGTTCGAAAATAGCGCAAAATATGGACTTAATGGAATATTTATTAATATCATCAAAAAGAGGATTCCGAAGCTAAGGAAGTTAAAAATTTGCTAACGTTTGATGTTTCTGATTATTTTCAAGAAAATCTCTAATAATATCTTCGATAATATATTCTTAATAAAATAAATATACGGGATATATGTATAATAAGTATGTAAATATGTAGAACAAATTAAATAAACATTACTCAAATAAAGAATTTACTACTTTATAATAACAAATATATACCTACATAATACATTAGAAAACTAAAATGTTACGTATACACACATATGGAAAAAATACGGAACAAAATAGTGAATTTTGCAACTTTTGACGTGACTTGGTAGTTTTGAGGCCATTATATTACTATTATTAAATTACCTATATCAACATTTTATACATCGTTGAATTGGTAAATAAGTCTATCTTTATATTCTTTTAACATTTTTAAAGTATTTGCAAAATTAGTGGAGTTGTATTAAAAAAATTAAATTTTTTTGGATTTTCAGCTATTTTCTGAAAAAAAATTTATTTTTGAAAAATTACCAAAAATTGGTTATTGGAGCTATTTTATTGATTTTTTTAAGAATGAAAGCTTGATTTGTGTTTTATACATTACATAAGAAATAATATTAAAAATATTATGCTAATATGCTTTTAATATTCTTTTAAAAATAGTTTTAAAACTGACTTTTAACATAAAATCTCCACTCCAGAATTCGTTTTTGGCCGGGCGGGAAGCAGTTTAGTGTTAAATCATTCTAAATATATTTCTATAAAAAATATGGGTACCAAATTTAAAAAAGCTCGCGTGACATTTTTTTTATTAATCGATAAAAATGAAACTATTTTTTTAAAATTGACAATTTTCGGCCAATGCTGGATGTAGGGTGTAAACTTAAATCAATTCAAAATTTCTTTATTAACCATTTATGAAGCCTTATCTTTTGAAATTAATAAGGAAAAAATATTTTTATTAACGGAACTTTTTCACGTCTAGACGAATTGAGATAATCCAAAAATTCTTTCAGCATGTTATGTTGAAATATGTAGCAAATTACAGAATATTTTTAAAAAATTTTTACCTCATATATCTCCGGACTTATTCCCGAAAAACGAAAGAAAGTCGAGCCAAAAAATCAAAAATTCAAAATTCAAGGATAAATATCTTTTTAACTATAAGAGATAACTTAGATGAGTAAGCTTATTTTTTCTTTATCTTGCCAAGCACTTTCCAGAAATATAAAAATCTTTAAAATCGGACTTCATTTGTACAAGTTACGATTTTTTTTTTAACTTTTACATACTCGAGGTAGTAAACTTTGACACCCTGTAGCTTATCTCGTGTTATAACAGGGTGACTACAAGATGATTTTTCTGAAAGCTTAGGTCCTCCTCTACAACTCTGCCATACATTTCAATTTTATCCGACCAATAGTTTAGGAGATTCAGATTTATTACCAAAAAATTTGCGTTTGACCCCACTGTGTGTTGTGTATTGGACAGATAGTACAATTGTACTTGCATGGCTACGAAGTTACTCCACGAGGTTGGAAGTCTACGTAGCTAATCGAGTCGCTATTATACAACGGCTTTCTAATGTCAGCGACTGGAAGTATGTATCATCCAGTAACTTGATCTAAATTTCCTACTGGCTCTACATGATTACCTTTATTATCTGCAAACAAACTTAATTCAAATACTTCAAGTGTTCTATACTGTCTTGAAATAACAATGAAATTTTCGAAATGGTCAACCATGGTAAACTCATACGTGCTAAGATTTTATAATAACATTAAACAGTGGTTACCAAAAAAAAAAAAAAAAAGGAAAATAATCTCGTAACTCGATCTGTATCATTTTGTGAAGATATTCGTTGTTTAAAATTAAATAAACCACTTCCTGCAAATAGTAAAATTTGAAAATTGTCACCCTTTCTGGACAAGTTTCATATTTTAAAGGTTGGTTTTTCCGTGTGAAGTCTTTACTTATTTACTCCCATCGGACGTGTCCCCAGGTGGCGGATAGGGGGGTTCGGATGTAAGGTTTCTGATCCGATTGTAGTCAATAAACTGGAGATCACTTATCATTAGTTACAGATCCCCATGTACTGACTATAGTCGGGTCCCACGCATTACATCTAAACCTAGAAACTCATAGAAGTTCTCGTGGACCAAATAAATCAAGTGCACTTTTAAGATCAAGGTGAGAGGTAGCAGTGCCGAGGATCTGTATGGTTAGTTAGTGCTTAAATAAACTAATCGCTAACAGCTCCCCTCCAACGCCCATTGTACGGGTTGGTTGTAATTCCTTTAAAAGCCTAGTCCGCGTACGCCGTCACTGCGTGAGATGGTCCACTTAGTACGTGCATTTTCGTGGGACCAAAATTAGTGGAAAAAATATTAAAATAAAGGATGTGGAGAAGAATAAGGTAGTTTCAGTAGGAGTTTCGGACACTGACTCTGACCTTTTAAGAATTCACGAGGACATAATTGCTCAGGAGGGACAGTTATTGAGTGAACTAGCCGAAACAGACGATCTCTTGAGCTCATCTGGAGACTCTCTCGGGGGGACGGGCACTACGGAGAAGTTGGAGGATCTCTCTCTCGGTTCTGATGAGGAACATGAAATCACAATGATTTCAGTTCACGCTCAGGAACAGAATCCTCCAGCATCCGAGGTGTCAGCCGCAATGGATGGTGGACAGGTGGGTTCAAAATTAGTTCGGCAAGACGCGGTAAAACCAAGTGTAACTGCCGTCATCGACAGCCGAACAAAAGAAGAAAAAGCTAAGAATGGCGTCAGAGCCTCCTTGATCTTTCTTAATAAGGTGGCCAAGAGGGATCTGTCCTCAGTCAGTGGTAGGGATAAATACCTTATCAAGAGGCATAGGAAGAGTGTGATTAGATTTGAAAAAATCTATGGCTCGACCTCCGCTATCTTGGGAATGTCTTATCCCGAGGGACTAAATGCGATATTTGACACCGTTCCGGAATGTGCTCGGGAGAGTATAGGAAACGTGTCAGGGGTTGCACTGAAGTCCAAGAATAATGAATGATAGCAGCCGACGAAATAAACCTATCACATCTTCGGAACGAACGGTTGAAACTGGGAAGCTGGCTATCATTGCCAAAAAGGGGGCTGATCGTAAACTATCCGGCAACTCTAGTGGATCAATCACTAAAGGAGCACTGTCTGGAGACGACCAACCCTCTACAAGCAAGAAAGGTGCGGCAAATAACACTCCCAGCTCTCTTAAAGGTCTTCAAAAGAAGATGATAAAGAATGCTGGAAGTGGGACTGGTCATAAGCCAGTAAGGATCACCGTAAGGAGGTCGTTAAGAGAGCTAGGTCTGGCGATGACCAACCAGTCCCTACCGCCAAGAAGGTGAGTCACACACCGACTGGATCTCTTAGGGGCCCCCAAAAGGAAGTCATTAAGAGAGTTAGATCTGGTGACGACAAGTCTTCTACCTCCAAAAAGGCGAAGGAGTCGATGAAGCCGGCATATCTTCAGGCGGCTGTCATAGACCGTGCTGACCCAGATGGGAGGATTAGCACGGATCTATGGAGGTCGATTGAAGATAGGCTCATCGACGAGATCGCCTTAATGAAAGGAAGGCCGGATGAAGTGTCCTTCAAAGGCGCGGACTGGTCAAAGGGAGTAAAACTGTCAACTGTGGTAATAAGAAATCGCTTGACTTTCTCAAGGCCACATTTGCTAAGTGTGGCAGCCTTTGTCCAGAGACGAAACTGGATGTGATACTCGCATCTGAGTTGATCGTGAGACCACTAGTGACAGTGTGGATTCCACCACCCATAAAACCGGTGGAAACTATACTGACAGTGTTGGTCAACCAGAACGAGGGTCTGGATACAAGTCAGTGGAAGTTGTTAGCTTCTCTGACTTGTAAAGATAACCTCGGAAGGGACTTAAGGTTTGCTATAGACCAGGAGTCTCTCAAGAAACTGGAGTCTATGGGGGGAATCGCTAATTTCAGTCTGGACACTATAAAATTAACTTGCATCACTGTGAAGCAGCATCAATCGAATTAGCGATGAACCTTATTGACTTCAAACTGGATGTGGCCTTAATCCAAGAGCCCTGGATCAACAACACCAGAGTATGTAGATTAAGTGTCAAAGGGTATAAACTTTTTGTACAATCCACTGAGGATAAGGTAAGATCGTATATACTAGCTAGGAATGAGTTAAATTTTATAAATTTTCATTCTTTCAGCTACATTGCTGAACGTGAAAAGAGAGGATAGAGACGGGAGGAAACTCGCACTCGCCTCCGTTTATATGCCGTACGATGTGGCCAACCCACCGGGTGATGTGGTGTGCAAACTAACGGAATACGCAAAGAGAAGAGGCGTATATTTGGTACTCTGTTGCGATGCTAACGCACATCACTGCCAGTGGGGCAGTGCTGAGTCAGTTTTCAATTTTATAACTACTAACAATCTTTTTATCTGTAACTTGGGCAATATGCCCACATTCAAAACTAAAGATAGAGAGGCAATTATAGATACAACACTGACGAACTTTAGGAGCGATTACATTACGAACTGAAGGGTAGATAGTGAATTTTCCTTTTCGGATCATAACAGGATATCCTTTAGTTTAAATTTCGCGAGGCCAAAGGGAGAATCATATAGGAACTCCAGGAGAACCGACTGGAACTCCTTTAGGGCCATTATGGATAGGGAACCATACGCCGCTCCAGGATGGCAATTGTCATCAGAGGGAGTTGTGAGTTTAGTGGAAGACTTCACAGGGAAAGTTAGGAACAGTTATAAACTAACTTGTCCGGTAATAGTTCCGGGAAAGAGGGAAGAGCCAAAATGGTGAACCAAGGGACTTAGGAACCAAAGGTCAACCGTCAGGAATCTGTTCAATAGGGCGAAACTGACACGCAAGTGTGAGGATTGGAACAGCTACAGGGAAAGTTTTAATAGGTATAAGGCAGACATTAAGAGAGCAAAAAGGGACTCATGGAGGAATTACTGTGAGTCCATTGACTCCGTTAATGAGTTATCCAGATTCAGGCGAATCTTGTCCAAAGATCCTAGTGCTCCTGGATATATTCAGCGTGCGGATAACTCATGGACGGAGTCTTGCTCTGAGTCTCTGAGTTTACTTATGGAAACTCATTTTCCAGGCTGTAGGAACTTAGAGGCAGATGCACAGGCAGGACGAATCTTGGGATTCTCAGAATGTGTATCTGATAGGGAACTTAGTGAAGTAGTCGGTGACATAGTCTCGATGGATAAGGTAGCATGGGCGGTGAACACCTTTGAACATTACAAGTCACCTGGTCCAGACGGTGTTTTTCCAGCCATGCTGCAGAACATCAGTGACACGGCACTAACACTTCTCACTGAACTTTTTAGTGTGTGTCTTATCAGGAGATATATTCCAAAGAGGTGGAGAGAGGTTAAGGTAATTTTCATACCTAAGGCGGGTAGGGCTAGCCACTCGAAACCTAAAGATTTTAGACCGGTCAGCCTATCGTCTTTTCTTGTGAAGACATTAGATAGATTGATCGATCTTTATCTGAGGACGGCAATTGACAACCATATCATCAGTGGGGCTCAGCACGCTTATCTAAAGGGTAAATCTGTTGAGAGTGCGCTACATGATGTGGTGAGTTACATTGAACGCGGCCTGCAGTATAAGGAGTATACATTGGCAGCGTTCCTTGATATAGAAGGAGCTTTCAATAACATTAAGATTGAGGCTATTAGAGAATCACTAGAATCATTATGCATTCAAAACTTCCTAATCGAATGGATTATTTTGATGCTGAATAGCCGAATAATTAATTCGAACTTGGGAGATGCATGCATAAGGAAGATAGTGACTAGAGGGACTCCGCAAGGAGGAGTTATCTCGCCCTTGCTATGGCTCTTAGCCGATAATGTCATTGTAAGACAATTTGACGCAAGAGAGCGGAAAATCGTTGCCTATGCTGATGACGTTGTTATACTGATCACAGGTAAATTTCTTTCCACGATCAGCGACGTCATGCAGTATAAACTTAACGAACTGTCCTCATGGGCCACTAGTAAGGGTTTAGGGGTCAACCCGGGGAAAATAGAGCTAGTTCTTTTCACCAGAAGGTACAAGATTGAGCAGTTTAGGCTACCGATACTAGGGGGAACTGAACTAAGACTAGCAAAAGAAGCAAAATATCTTGGTGTGTTTCTTGATAGTAAATTATCTTGGAAGAGGAACACTCAGGAGAGGCTTAAAAGAGGTCTCAACGCCTACTACACATGCAGGAATTCCATAGGTAAGAGTTGGGAACTCAAACCGATGGTAGTAAATTGGATTTACACGTCGGTGGTGAGGCCAATTCTGACGTGCGGATGTCTGGTCTGGTGGGAGGCAATGAGAATAGGAAGTCGTAGGAATCTTTTGTCTAAAGCCCAGAAATGTGCTTCGATTGTACTTAACGATACTCATATAATAAAATCAAATAAAGGAGGTTTATGTATTTTGAAACAATTTATAACAGTTCATTGTATTCCATTCGTAACAAGAAGTGCATTGCTCTATAAAACAAAAAATCAAATATTATATTATGAATTAAAAGAACTTAATAAAATGAAATAAAAAATTAAACTAAAAAATTATATAAGCGTTTTATTAATGTTCTGATCATTGGAATCAAACAATTCTGCTACAGGTCTACATTTCGAAAGAAAAAATAAAAATACTGAACAAAGTTCCCATGTAAATATTTATATGTAAATAATTAGTATGTAAAGAATTAATAAGTAAATTAATATTTATCTTTAATAGATAATTTTCTCCCTTTTGTAAAATGTGTAATGGATTTAATAAAAAATTAAAAAAAAAATAATAATTTATTTATGTGTTTTATTTTAATAAATTTAGTAGCGAAAACTTATAACTCTTAGTCATAATAGGATCAAATAGGATAATATTTTGATACAATCAAACTATTATATGAAAATATGGAATTATAATATGATAGAATGAAAACATGATACGATTTAAGGGAATTATAGTATAATAAAATGGGATCATAATATGATAAATTTGAATCATAATCGATAAAAACTCACTGTTATATTATAAAATAAGTTCATAATATTGTAAAATCGAATCATTAAATGACGAAACCTGACAAAAATATGGCAAAATGGAATCATAATAATTATTATTCATAATCATTCTAATTTTTATCTGTAATCACACTTTCCTATCATAATATGTTGCTCTTAGATTATAGTCACCACAACCATATTTTTTTCTCTGCGTGTAAAAATCACGTAACGTTAGTCTTAAGAGTATAATTTTTATACGTAAATTTTACGTATAGTTAGCATTAAAAACTTAAATTTTAATGTAAATTTGCAAATGTTATTTGAAATATAAATTTGCAAATGTGATTTGAAATGGCAGAGTAAAAGTTTAAATATTCGGTGGATATTATTAATTTTGTGGATATGGTAGTCAATTCTATCTTTTAAATGAAATTGTTGTAATAATTGAAAGCGTATGAGTAAAAAGCTCTTTGGGATGAGAGACGCTGGGAAAATTGGAAAATATGTTCAACTCTCTGAGCCAAAACAAAATCTTTGATGATTTTATAATCAAACAAATAATATGAAACGAAATAGAAAAATTAAACATAAAGAATTAGGAATTAAATTGTTAGATAAAGGATTTTTACCAATAAGAAGTAGATGGAGTGCAGGTTACAGAGCTAATAATTTTTTAATACAAATTGACAAATATGTATACTGCAATTCACAGAATTCAGCATTCACATGCAACAAGGAAACTATGAATAATGAGGAAAATAGCGGAAAATCGCTAGGAGTTGTTTTGTCGTAAGCAGAAAGAAAATTATGGGCTATCGAATTTACTGTTATACTAAAAACTTTCTACATATTGTGTTTAGAACTTAGCCATTATGCAGAAAACGAAAAGTTAGAATATATCGTCATATTTGATCAACATCGCAAGTCTCTATTACACACTAGATTATAATTTATCATGACTTCTCATAAGTGATATATTTTTACGAATTTTTTAATGTTTTATTCTTATTTATTGAAATTGTTTTTTCATTTTAAGCCTTTTTATAGATAAATAAATAAAAATGTATTAAGCTACTAAAACAACAAATGTGTTTTAGAGGAACAGCCATGTGTACGTAAAATTTACGTGTCGGTAGTATTCACGTATAAAAAAATATCGTTAGTATTCTAAGGTTCATCAAAACTTCATATTTTTGGACCGGAAAGAACCATGAGTATAAAAGCTTATGATTTAACAAACGCTTCTAATAGCCAATGTCTGTAGTGAATTTCATCACAAATCCGAAAATGGCTGTTTTTGTCCTTTTATTATGAAATAATATTATTATGAAATATTATTATGAAATTCTCTTAAGATAATAGGTCTATGTAATGATAATTGAATATGATGCAATGAGCAGAAAGAGGGTGCATTTCACTTTTTCTGCGAGTGTGTTTCAATATCACGCTATAGATTTAAATGTTTTGATTTTTATTTTTTTTTAGAACTTGGAAGACTTAAGAGGGATGAATCCATTAAATATTCTCAAATTTACAAATCCAACAAACATGAAACCAGTAATAATGGAAGTAAAGCATCATAACAATTTAGGCCCCTAACAGATTGATAAGGAATCAAAAAATTAACAGCAAAGAGGATGAGACTTCTGAAACTTCATTATGGCATCACTAGTCTTGTGAACACACCCAGTTGTGATCCTCACTTAACTAACCATTGTTTCTGCTCGATAAGTTCTTGATTTTTTTCTGAATTTAGTAATTTTGATTTTTTTTTTTTTTTTTGTAAAATTAAATATACATATATTTGTATTACTAATCCTTGACCAATTTTTTATTTATTTATTTTTTATTCTTTGTAGTAAATAAAATTAAATGAATATTTTTATCTCTAATTGTATTGTAAATAATTGAAAATCATCTAACATTTTTGTCTTCAAAACCATAAACATTGTTGGAATCATAACTAATTTCACCAGACATGCATTAGCACATATTTTGAAGCTGGAATTATTTTTTGAAATTACGAAATCAAATGACAACTGGATTTTTTTCCAATATAATGAATACATTGAATTTATGTTATACATACAATTATGTTATACATACAATTGTATATGACAAACATTGTCATATACAAATGTGTAATGGTATTTGTATCGATATTGATGTTAAAAATAATGGTAATAACAATATATGTTTTAAACTTTATGGTCATCATTGGCCATAATCTACAAAGTGTGTTTTGCATATTAATAATATTTTGTTAAATAGTACAAATATGTACTTAAATACTTAGTATATTCCAGCAAAATTTTTAGAGAATAGTTCATTAAACTTTAATTAATTAATTAAAAAAAACTACCTAATGTAGTTATCTATCCAAACCACACATTTTACTGAAAACTGACATTGATTTATTGGGGCATGTTTTTGCATATTTAATGGAAAATGCATATTTTGTCATATTTTTCCTAATTGATAAAAATAAAAAAAAAATATTAAAATCTTTTCTTAGTGAAATTTGTTAAGAATATTACATTAAATTACAAAGTGCAACAAGAAAAAATTGCCTCAATAATTCACACACAAAACGAAAGTGTAACAGTTGTCTAACAAAACCCCCAAAGGATTTTTCAAAGTTAGTTAGAATATCGATTTTATGGCCTCTGAAATTTCGAATTTTTGGGAGCCCTTTTTTCAATATAATTGAAAATGAAACATTGAAATCCAAATCCAAATCTTAAACCAGATTTTTGCTGGATGCCACACCCATTTTACGCCCATTTTTGTCATAATATTGTCCACTTTGTTTTACTTGACCTTATGTCCAAACTACTGAACCAACTAAAATGAAACATGACACATATGCTGCTCCAAAGAGAAGCAGACTTTCGAATTTTGACCATAACTCTCCATAGGATTATTATTTTTTATGTAAAAACATAGTGTACAAAATATTAGAGTAATAGGATGTCGCTAACGTGCCGCATCGACCCTGAAGTTTGTAGGGCGCATTCATATGGGAAAATTTTGGCTTTCGAATACTTACTTGTGTAAGCAACGTACAGACAAATTTTTAATTTTTTTAGAAATGTCGAAATAAAATGCTGTTTTTAGTCAAATTTGAACCATAATTACTGAAAAATAAGTTTTGACCCACGCTTCTTATGTTTTATTAATAAGCTTTGATTTTTATTATAGCTGTTTCTAAACAATAAATTTAATTTTTGTTAATCAAATTTTAAAAAAGTTAGAAAAAGCTATGCTTTATTATAGACAATACCTCAGAAAGAAAGAAAGAATTACGTCGGTATATTTTTTTAATAATTTGAGGTATACTTTCTTTAAAAATCTCAAATATTACAAAATTTAGCTTTTGACTTTCCCGATTATAGGTTTAGCATTGTTCAAATTCATTAAAACTTTCCGAATATATTTTCTCCAATCTATATTATCTTATAATGTTATAATGTCGTTAATCTGTACAAAAATGCGAAAAAAATGGCTCTACAATACAAAAATCGCAAAAAAAATGGATTTTTGCCAAAATCCGCAAAAATTAAAATTTAAGCTTCGGCGAATTTATAAAATATATTGACCTTGTACGATAAGGAGCTTTTACCTTATCGGCAGCAATATAAAGCAAATCAGTTTCTTTGATTTGTTATTTATATTGCCACTGAAAATGTTCGTTGGGCCGAGTAATTATAAAATAATTTGCGACCGTGAAACGCGAGAAGAAATAATAAGAAAGAGATGTTGCCCTTTCGATTTCAACTCTAACAATAAATTCTTTATTTTCAAACTCTTTAACTAACTAAAAATACGATCAAGTAAATGAATAAGGGCTACTGTGTTATTGTTGTTATTCTATGTTGAGAGACAAATAAAAGAAATTCACCACTAGTAATGTACATACATATGTGCAAAAAAAAAAAAAAAAAAAAAAAAAACAATAAATAAAATATGTACCGATATTGAATTTTTGTTTACAACAACACATTATGAGATGTTAATACAAAACAAAATAAGAAATAAAATATAACCTAAATGTTAATAACCAAAATAAGTTATAGTGGACCATAGAAACAAAACTTACATCAAATTACAGTGGGATGAGTGGCTTAAAAATATGAATAAATTTAAATACAATAAAAAATGTAAAATAAGGTAGAAATAAATATAAAATAAAACAATGAATTTAACAACATATTAATAAGTATTATACGGTGACCTAACATACCGGCCCCATTGGAAGGACACTTTCAAGATGAACAAAGTAGAGCAAGTCTATGGATAGGGCGACGTATAACTCCTTTTGTTGTTTTAATGTCAACCACTCGAACACGATTATCTCTTCCAAGCACAGTATTGATGATTTTGCCCATAAGCCATTTTTGTGGGGGTTAATTATCCTCATGAACAATTACTATAGATCCATTGATGACGTTGTTGTTGGAGGTAGTCCATTTATTGCGAGTCTGCAGTTCGTTAATATAATCGTAGGACCAGTTTTTCCAAAAATGTTGTTTGATAGCGCTTATCCGGGCCCAATACTCAAGGTTATTCATTTCTTTTGTAGAAACATCACGTTCTGGCAAACTACGTAGGGGAGCGCCAATTAGAAAGTGGCCAGGTGTAAGGGCTTCAAAATCACTTGGATCGGAAGATAGGGGTGATATTGGTCTTGAGTTTAAAATAGCCTCTATCTCGATTATCGCAGTTGTCAGCTCTTCGTATGTAAGCCTAGTGTTAACCAGGGTTTTTGTTAAGTGGCCCTTTGCAGAGAACGATTTTAATTGAACCAACTTAGAATTTGCACCAACGGAATTGGTGGCATTATCACAGAATATATCTGTGGACAAACCTCTTCGTCCAATCAACCTTTTCAGAGCGGCAATAAAGGTGTCCGATACAACTTCAATGTGCACTGCTTTAGTTGCGAGGCAGAAAAAAACAGCGATATAGGTTTTATATGGGACCTTTCCTCTGATGCGGAATTAAGTGTTGACTGGACCACAAAAATCAACGGCACATCTGGTAATGTAATGTACATATGTGTAAAAGGGCCTTGAAGTGTTGAGACGCTATGCAGGTAAATTTCCCATCATCTGTTGTAGCAATTTTGGGCGCTAACGAATGCATTGTGGGCACGAATTGACGATGCTGCGACATAGATTTCTTGAGTTGATGATCCAAAATTTCTGGCGAATTAACGTACATAACAGCTCACAAAGTGATTTTTACTGGGCAGAATTATAGGATGCTTTTGACCTTCAGAGATTGATGCTAAGTCCAAGCGACCACCAACTTTGAGCAAATTGAAGCCATGTGAGGAATCAAGGAAAGGGTTGAGACACTTTAGAGCGCCTTGAGGATCCTTTTTCTTTAGAGCACGATTTATATCATCTTGAAAATGGAGTTTCTGAATGTTAAAGACAATACGAAATAAGGCATTTTCTAATTCTTGGGGCTGCAAAGAATCAGAACAAAAAATATTAGTTTTTGGTTTATAAGCAAAACGAAACATCCAGGCGACAATACTAATAATTTTTAAATATGAACTATATCTTGCGATCGAATCCAAAATGTAATTAGATTTTACTTCAAGGCACATTGTAGTTGAAGAATGCTGCTTGAGCCAGTGAAGAACTAGTTGAGAATCTGTCCAGAGAAAAACTTAAAGATTTGGTATTGCGAAAAGATTTTTAAGTTTAGAGTAAAATTTTGCCATTATTTGGGAGCAAGACAAAAACGTGGAATTTTAAGCCAAGATAATAAATTGAGATCTGAGACAAAAGATTTCCAAGGTGAGTGAGGTATAGATTCATCCCAACCATTTTTTAGAATCCATAATTCTTGCATGATGATCTTTGACTTTATAATAAGTCGTGCCAAGAGTCCTAGGGGATCGAAAAGAGATGACGAGAGCGACAAAATTATTCGTTTGGTAATTTTTCCTCCATTTGACCTTTAGGCGAAAAAGAAAATAGGAAAATATCTTTTTGTTGATCCCATGTAATATCAAGAGCACTAGTAACAACAGTCATCAATATTCAAATTTTTGGTAGTTTTATCATCTTGAAAATCTTTATGGTTTGAGTGCCATTTATCTAATTGAAAACAACCTTTACTTAGAACTTCATTTACCTCCTGCTTAATTTGAGGTTGGTGTCTCGAGCAAACCTTCTCTCCTGAGATGCAAAGCTTTTAAGAGACATATTTCGAGAGAGTCCTAAATTTTCATAGGATTCTTTGAAGGGCACTTTAACAACAATCCTACCAGAAGCTTCACGATGAACTGTATTATTAAAAAAAGTTTCACAATCAACTTGCTCTGGACAGTTGGATCAGATTCAACTTCTTCGATTTCCCATAAACGTTGTAAATTTAAATCGACCTCTTCTTCTATCGAAAGCATACAAGAAGAACTAGAACTTTTGGAATGATTTGAATTATAACGACCAGCAACTATACATCCAAAAAGCGTTTTTTGTAATTAGGACCAAGTTTTATTTGACAAAATATCGAAGAAAGTTTCAGTACCAATAAATAAATCGATTCGTTTTGATTTGAAAAAGTTTTCATCAGAAAGCTGGGCGTTTGGCGACAAATTCCACGACGAAACATCTAATTCTGAATCAGGTTGATACGAAATGTGAGAGGTCACACAAAACGAAAGAGGTACTTCAAAATCAGTAAAACGAGATTTAACATTTGTGGACGATCTATATTTGCTTTTGCTATGCGTGTTACCAATACTAGCAACTTCAGTAGCTTGTCCCAATTGATAGCAACCATTAGCTATGAACTAACTTGTCCGGTAATATTTCCGGGAAAGAGAGAACAGCCTAAATGGTGGACCAAGGAACTTAGGAACCAAAGGTCAACCGTGAGGAAATTGTTCAATAGGGCGAAACTGACACGCAAGTGTAAGGATTGGAGCAGCTACAGGGAAAGTTTTAATAGGTATAAGGCGGACATTAAGAGGGCAAAAAGGGACTCATGGAGGAATTACTGTGAGTCCATTGACTCCGTTAATGAGTTATCCAGATTCAGGCGAATTTTATCCAAGGATCCTAGTGCTCCTGGATATATTCAGCGTGCGGATAACTCATGGACGGAGTCTTGCTCTGAGTCCCTGAGTTTACTTATGGAAACTCATTTTCCAGGCTGTAGGAACTTAGAAGCAGATGCACAGGCGGGACGAATCTTGGGATTCTCGGAATGTGTATCTGATAGGGAACTTAGTGAAGTAGTTGGTGACATAGTCTCGATGAATAAGGTAGCATGGGCGGTGAACACCTTTGAACCTTACAAGTCACCGGGTCCAGACGGTGTTTTTCCAGCCATGCTGCAGAACACCAGTGACACGGCACTAAAACTTCTCACTGAGCTTTTTAGTGTGTGTCTTATTAGAAGATATATTCCAAGGAGGTGGAGAGAGGTTAGGGTAATTTTCATACCTAAGGCGGGTAGGGCTAGCCACTCGAAACCTAAAGATTTTAGACCGGTCAGCCTATCGTCTTTTCTTGTGAAGACATTAGATAGATTGATCGATCTTTATCTGAGGACGGCAATTGACAACCATATCATCAGTGGGGCTCAGCACGCTTATCTAAAGGGTAAATCTGTTGAGAGTGCGCTACATGATGTGGTGAGTTACATTGAACGCGGCCTGCAGTATAAGGAGTATACATTGGCAGCGTTCCTTGATATAGAAGGAGCTTTCAATAACATTAAGATTGAGGCTATTAGAGAATCACTAGAATCATTATGCATTCAAAACTTCCTAATCGAATGGATTATTTTGATGCTGAATAGCCGAATAATTAATTCGAACTTGGGAGATGCATGCATAAGGAAGATAGTGACTAGAGGGACTCCGCAAGGAGGAGTTATCTCGCCCTTGCTATGGCTCTTAGCCGTTAATGTCATTGTAAGACAATTTGACGCAAGAGAGCGGAAAATCGTTGCCTATGCTGATGACGTTGTTATACTGATCACAGGTAAATTTCTTTTCACGATCAGCGACGTCATGCAGTATAAACTTAACGAACTGTCCTCATGGGCCACTAGTAAGGGTTTAGGGGTCAACCCGGGGAAAATAGAGCTAGTTCTTTTCACCAGAAGGTACAAGATTGAGCAGTTTAGGCTACCGATACTAGGGGGAACTGAACTAAGACTAGCAAAAGAAGCAAAATATCTTGGTGTGTTTCTTGATAGTAAATTATCTTGGAAGAGGAACACTCAGGAGAGGCTTAAAAGAGGTCTCAACGCCTACTACACATGCAGGAATTCCATAGGTAAGAGTTGGGAACTCAAACCGATGGTAGTAAATTGGATTTACACGTCGGTGGTGAGGCCAATTCTGACGTACGGATGTCTGGTCTGGTGGGAGGCAATGAGAATAGGAAGTCGTAGGAATCTTTTGTCTAAAGCCCAGAGATGTGCTTCGATTGTACTTAACGATACTCATATAATAAAATCAAATAAAGGAGGTTTATGTATTTTGAAACAATTTATAACAGTTCATTGTATTCCATTCGTAACAAGAAGTGCATTGCTCTATAAAACAAAAAATCGAATATTATATTATGAATTAAAAGAACTTAATAAAATGAAATAAAAAATTAAACTAAAAAATTATATAAGCGTTTTATTAATGTTCTGATCATTGGAATCAAATAATTCTGCTACAGGTCTACATTTCGAAAGAAAAAATAAAAATACTGAACAAAGTTCCCATGTAAATATTTATATGTAAGTAATTAGTATGTAAAGAATTAATAAGTAAATTAATATTTATCTTTAATAGATAATTTTCTCCCTTTTGTAAAATGTGTAATGGATTTAATAAAAAATTAAAAAAAAAATAATAATTTATTTATGTGTTTTATTTTAATAAATTTAGTAGCGAAAACTTATAACTCTTAGTGATAATAGGATCAAATAGGATAATATTAATATTAATATATTAATATAAACTATTATATGAAAATATGGAATTATAATATGATAGAATGAAAACATGATACGATTTAAGGGAATTATAGTATAATAAAATGGGATCATAATATGATAAATTTGAATCATAATCGATAAAAACTCACTGTTATATTATAAAATAAGTTCATAATATTGTAAAATCGAATCATTAAATGATAAAACCTGACAAAAATATGACAAAATGGAATCATAATAATTATTATTCATAATCATTCTAATTTTTATCTGTAATCACACTTTCCTATCATAATATGTTGCTCTTAGATTATAGTCACCACAACCATATTTTTTTCTCTGCGTGTAAAAATCACCTAACGTTAGTCTTAAGAGTATAATTTTTATACGTAAATTTTACGTATAGTTAGCATTAAAAGCTTAAATTTTAATGTAAATTTGCAAATGTTATTTGAAATATAAATTTGCAAATGTGATTTGAAATGGCAGAGTAAAAGTTTAAATATTCGGTGGATATTATTAATTTTGTGGATATGGTAGTCAATTCTATCTTTTAAATGAAATTGTTGTAATAATTGAAAGCGTATGAGTAAAAAGCTCTTTGGGATGAGAGACGCTGGGGAAATTGGAAAATATGTTCAACTCTCTGAGCCAAAACAAAATCTTTGATGATTTTATAATCAAACAAATAATATGAAACGAAATAGAAAAATTAAACATAAAGAATTAGGAATTTTTCAATTATTTATTAAATTGTTAGATAAAGGATTTTTACCAATAAGAAGTAGATGGAGTGCAGGTTACAGAGCTAATAATTTTTTAATACAAATTGACAAATATGTATACTGCAATTCACAGAATTCAGCATTCACATGCAACAAGGAAACTATGAATAATGAGGAAAATAGCGGAAAATCGCTAGGAGTTGTTTTGTCGTAAGCAGAAAGAAAATTATGGGCTATCGAATTTACTGTTATACTAAAAACTTTCTACATATTGTGTTTAGAACTTAGCCATTATGCAGAAAACGAAAAGTTAGAATATATCGTCATATTTGATCAACATCGCAAGTCTCTATTACACACTAGATTATAATTTATCATGACTTCTCATAAGTGGACTCTTGATATATTTTTTAATGTTTTATTCTTATTTATTGAATTTGTTTTTTCATTTTAAGCCTTTTTATAGATAAATAAATAAAAATGTATTAAGCTACTAAAACAACAAATGTGTTTTAGAGGAACAGCCATGTGTACGTAAAATTTACGTGTCGGTAGTATTCACGTATAAAAAAATATCGTTAGTATTCTAAGGTTCATCAAAACTTCATATTTTTGGACCGGAAAGAACCATGAGTATAAAAGCTTATGATTTAACAAACGCTTCTAATAGCCAATGTCTGTAGTGAATTTCATCACAAATCCGAAAATGGCTGTTTTTGTCCTTTTATTATGAAATAATATTATTATGAAATATTATTATGAAATTCTCTTAAGATAATAGGTCTATGTAATGATAATTGAATATGATGCAATGAGCAGAAAGAGGGTGCATTTCACTTTTTCTGCGAGTGTGTTTCAATATCACGCTATAGATTTAAATGTTTTGATTTTTATTTTTTTTTAGAACTTGGAAGACTTAAGAGGGATGAATCCATTAAATATTCTCAAATTTACAAATCCAACAAACATGAAACCAGTAATAATGGAAGTAAAGCATCATAACAATTTAGGCCCCTAACAGATTGATAAGGAATCAAAAAATTAACAGCAAAGAGGATGAGACTTCTGAAACTTCATTATGGCATCACTAGTCTTGTGAACACACCCAGTTGTGATCCTCACTTAACTAACCATTGTTTCTGCTCGATAAGTTCTTGATTTTTTTCTGAATTTAGTAATTTTGATTTTTTTTTTTTTTTTTTTGTAAAATTAAATATACATATATTTGTATTACTAATCCTTGACCAATTTTTTATTTATTTATTTTTTATTCTTTGTAGTAAATAAAATTAAATGAATATTTTTATCTCTAATTGTATTGTAAATAATTGAAAATCATCTAACATTTTTGTCTTCAAAACCATAAACATTGTTGGAATCATAACTAATTTCACCAGACATGCATTAGCACATATTTTGAAGCTGGAATTATTTTTTGAAATTACGAAATCAAATGACAACTGGATTTTTTTCCAATATAATGAATACATTGAATTTATGTTATACATACAATTATGTTATACATACAATTGTATATGACAAACATTGTCATATACAAATGTGTAATGGTATTTGTATCGATATTGATGTTAAAAATAATGGTAATAACAATATATGTTTTAAACTTTATGGTCATCATTGGCCATAATCTACAAAGTGTGTTTTGCATATTAATAATATTTTGTTAAATAGTACAAATATGTACTTAAATACTTAGTATATTCCAGCAAAATTTTTAGAGAATAGTTCATTAAACTTTAATTAATTAATTAAAAAAACTACCTAATGTAGTTATCTATCCAAACCACACATTTTACTGAAAACTGACATTGATTTATTGGGGCATGTTTTTGCATATTTAATGGAAAATGCATATTTTGTCATATTTTTCCTAATTGATAAAAATGAAAAAAAAATATTAAAATCTTTTCTTAGTGAAATTTGTTAAGAATATTACATTAAATTACAAAGTGCAACAAGAAAAAATTGCCTCAATAATTCACACACAAAACGAAAGTGTAACAGTTGTCTAACAAAACCCCCAAAGGATTTTTCAAAGTTAGTTAGAATATCGATTTTATGGCCTCTGAAATTTCGAATTTTTGGGAGCCCTTTTTTCAATATAATTGAAAATGAAACATTGAAATCCAAATCCAAATCTTAAACCAGATTTTTGCTGGATGCCACACCCATTTTACGCCCATTTTTGTCATAATATTGTCCACTTTGTTTTACTTGACCTTATGTCCAAACTACTGAACCAACTAAAATGAAACATGACACATATGCTGCTCCAAAGAGAAGCAGACTTTCGAATTTTGACCATAACTCTCCATAGGATTATTATTTTTTATGTAAAAACATAGTGTACAAAATATTAGAGTAATAGGATGTCGCTAACGTGCCGCATCGACCCTGAAGTTTGTAGGGCGCATTCATATGGGAAAATTTTGGCTTTCGAATACTTACTTGTGTAAGCAACGTACAGACAAATTTTTAATTTTTTTAGAAATGTCGAAATAAAATGCTGTTTTTAGTCAAATTTGAACCATAATTACTGAAAAATAAGTTTTGACCCACGCTTCTTATGTTTTATTAATAAGCTTTGATTTTTATTATAGCTGTTTCTAAACAATAAATTTAATTTTTGTTAATCAAATTTTAAAAAAGTTAGAAAAAGCTATGCTTTATTATAGACAATACCTCAGAAAGAAAGAAAGAATTACGTCGGTATATTTTTTTAATAATTTGAGGTATACTTTCTTTAAAAATCTCAAATATTACAAAATTTAGCTTTTGACTTTCCCGATTATAGGTTTAGCATTGTTCAAATTCATTAAAACTTTCCGAATATATTTTCTCCAATCTATATTATCTTATAATGTTATAATGTCGTTAATCTGTACAAAAATGCGAAAAAAATGGCTCTACAATACAAAAATCGCAAAAAAAATGGATTTTTGCCAAAATCCGCAAAAATTAAAATTTAAGCTTCGGCGAATTTATAAAATATATTGACCTTGTACGATAAGGAGCTTTTACCTTATCGGCAGCAATATAAAGCAAATCAGTTTCTTTGATTTGTTATTTATATTGCCACTGAAAATGTTCGTTGGGCCGAGTAATTATAAAATAATTTGCGACCGTGAAACGCGAGAAGAAATAATAAGAAAGAGATGTTGCCCTTTCGATTTCAACTCTAACAATAAATTCTTTATTTTCAAACTCTTTAACTAACTAAACATACGATCAAGTAAATGAATAAGGGCTACTGTGTTATTGTTGTTATTCTATGTTGAGAGACAAATAAAAGAAATTCACCACTAGTAATGTACATACATATGTGCAAAAAAAAAAAAAAAAAAAAAAAAAAACAATAAATAAAATATGTACCGATATTGAATTTTTGTTTACAACAACACATTATGAGATGTTAATACAAAACAAAATAAGAAATAAAATATAACCTAAATGTTAATAACCAAAATAAGTTATAGTGGACCATAGAAACAAAACTTACATCAAATTACAGTGGGATGAGTGGCTTAAAAATATGAATAAATTTAAATACAATAAAAAATGTAAAATAAGGTAGAAATAAATATAAAATAAAACAATGAATTTAACAACATATTAATAAGTATTATACGGTGACCTAACATACCGGCCCCATTGGAAGGACACTTTCACGATGAACAAAGTAGAGCAAGTCTATGGATAGGGCGACGTATAACTCCTTTTGTTGTTTTAATGTCAACCACTCGAACACGATTATCTCTTCCAAGCACAGTATTGATGATTTTGCCCATAAGCCATTTTTGTGGGGGTTAATTATCCTCATGAACAATTACTATAGATCCATTGATGACGTTGTTGTTGGAGGTAGTCCATTTATTGCGAGTCTGCAGTTCGTTAATATAATCGTAGGACCAGTTTTTCCAAAAATGTTGTTTGATAGCGCTTATCCGGGCCCAATACTCAAGGTTATTCATTTCTTTTGTAGAAACATCACGTTCTGGCAAACTACGTAGGGGAGCGCCAATTAGAAAGTGGCCAGGTGTAAGGGCTTCAAAATCACTTGGATCGGAAGATAGGGGTGATATTGGTCTTGAGTTTAAAATAGCCTCTATCTCGATTATCGCAGTTGTCAGCTCTTCGTATGTAAGCCTAGTGTTAACCAGGGTTTTTGTTAAGTGGCCCTTTGCAGAGAACGATTTTAATTGAACCAACTTAGAATTTGCACCAACGGAATTGGTGGCATTATCACAGAATATATCTGTGGACAAACCTCTTCGTCCAATCAACCTTTTCAGAGCGGCAATAAA
The DNA here is from genome assembly GCA_932274085.1 of Protocalliphora azurea. Lineage (NCBI taxonomy): Eukaryota > Metazoa > Arthropoda > Insecta > Diptera > Calliphoridae > Protocalliphora > Protocalliphora azurea. The sequence continues at coordinate 43,981,682 of OW026523.1, forward strand.
GGTGTCCGATACAACTTCAATGTGCACTGCTTTAGTTGCGAGGCAGAAAAAAACAGCGATATAGGTTTTATATGGGACCTTTCCTCTGATGCGGAATTAAGTGTTGACTGGACCACAAAAATCAACGGCACATCTGGTAATGTAATGTACATATGTGTAAAAGGGCCTTGAAGTGTTGAGACGCTATGCAGGTAAATTTCCCATCATCTGTTGTAGCAATTTTGGGCGCTAACGAATGCATTGTGGGCACGAATTGACGATGCTGCGACATAGATTTCTTGAGTTGATGATCCAAAATTTCTGGCGAATTAACGTACATAACAGCTCACAAAGTGATTTTTACTGGGCAGAATTATAGGATGCTTTTGACCTTCAGAGATTGATGCTAAGTCCAAGCGACCACCAACTTTGAGCAAATTGAAGCCATGTGAGGAATCAAGGAAAGGGTTGAGACACTTTAGAGCGCCTTGAGGATCCTTTTTCTTTAGAGCACGATTTATATCATCTTGAAAATGGAGTTTCTGAATGTTAAAGACAATACGAAATAAGGCATTTTCTAATTCTTGGGGCTGCAAAGAATCAGAACAAAAAATATTAGTTTTTGGTTTATAAGCAAAACGAAACATCCAGGCGACAATACTAATAATTTTTAAATATGAACTATATCTTGCGATCGAATCCAAAATGTAATTAGATTTTACTTCAAGGCACATTGTAGTTGAAGAATGCTGCTTGAGCCAGTGAAGAACTAGTTGAGAATCTGTCCAGAGAAAAACTTAAAGATTTGGTATTGCGAAAAGATTTTTAAGTTTAGAGTAAAATTTTGCCATTATTTGGGAGCAAGACAAAAACGTGGAATTTTAAGCCAAGATAATAAATTGAGATCTGAGACAAAAGATTTCCAAGGTGAGTGAGGTATAGATTCATGCCAACCATTTTTTAGAATCCATAATTCTTGCATGATGATCTTTGACTTTATAATAAGTCGTGCCAAGAGTCCTAGGGGATCGAAAAGAGATGACGAGAGCGACAAAATTATTCGTTTGGTAATTTTTCCTCCATTTGACCTTTAGGCGAAAAAGAAAATAGGAAAATATCTTTTTGTTGATCCCATGTAATATCAAGAGCACTAGTAACAACAGTCATCAATATTCAAATTTTTGGTAGTTTTATCATCTTGAAAATCTTTATGGTTTGAGTGCCATTTATCTAATTGAAAACAACCTTTACTTAGAACTTCATTTACCTCCTGCTTAATTTGAGGTTGGTGTCTCGAGCAAACCTTCTCTCCTGAGATGCAAAGCTTTTAAGAGACATATTTCGAGAGAGTCCTAAATTTTCATAGGATTCTTTGAAGGGCACTTTAACAACAATCCTACCAGAAGCTTCACGATGAACTGTATTATTAAAAAAAGTTTCACAATCAACTTGCTCTGGACAGTTGGATCAGATTCAACTTCTTCGATTTCCCATAAACGTTGTAAATTTAAATCGACCTCTTCTTCTATCGAAAGCATACAAGAAGAACTAGAACTTTTGGAATGATTTGAATTATAACGACCAGCAACTATACATCCAAAAAGCGTTTTTTGTAATTAGGACCAAGTTTTATTTGACAAAATATCGAAGAAAGTTTCAGTACCAATAAATAAATCGATTCGTTTTGATTTGAAAAAGTTTTCATCAGAAAGCTGGGCGTTTGGCGACAAATTCCACGACGAAACATCTAATTCTGAATCAGGTTGATACGAAATGTGAGAGGTCACACAAAACGAAAGAGGTACTTCAAAATCAGTAAAACGAGATTTAACATTTGTGGACGATCTATATTTGCTTTTGCTATGCGTGTTACCAATACTAGCAACTTCAGTAGCTTGTCCCAATTGATAGCAACCATTAGCTATGAACTAACTTGTCCGGTAATATTTCCGGGAAAGAGAGAACAGCCTAAATGGTGGACCAAGGAACTTAGGAACCAAAGGTCAACCGTGAGGAAATTGTTCAATAGGGCGAAACTGACACGCAAGTGTAAGGATTGGAGCAGCTACAGGGAAAGTTTTAATAGGTATAAGGCGGACATTAAGAGGGCAAAAAGGGACTCATGGAGGAATTACTGTGAGTCCATTGACTCCGTTAATGAGTTATCCAGATTCAGGCGAATTTTATCCAAGGATCCTAGTGCTCCTGGATATATTCAGCGTGCGGATAACTCATGGACGGAGTCTTGCTCTGAGTCCCTGAGTTTACTTATGGAAACTCATTTTCCAGGCTGTAGGAACTTAGAGGCAGATGCACAGGCGGGACGAATCTTGGGATTCTCGGAATGTGTATCTGATAGGGAACTTAGTGAAGTAGTTGGTGACATAGTCTCGATGAATAAGGTAGCATGGGCGGTGAACACCTTTGAACCTTACAAGTCACCGGGTCCAGACGGTGTTTTTCCAGCCATGCTGCAGAACACCAGTGACACGGCACTAAAACTTCTCACTGAGCTTTTTAGTGTGTGTCTTATTAGAAGATATATTCCAAGGAGGTGGAGAGAGGTTAGGGTAATTTTTATACCTAAGGCGGGTAAGGCTGGCCACTCGAAACCTAAGGATTTTAGACCGATCAGCCTATCGTCTTTTCTTTTGAAGACATTAGAGAGATTGATCGATCTTTATCTGAGGACGACAATTGACAACCATATCATCAGTGGGGCTCAACACGCTTATCTAAGGGTAAATCTGTTGAGAGTGCGCTACATGATGTGGTGAGTTACATTGAACGCGGCCTGCAGTATAGGGAGTATACATTGGCAGCGTTCCTTGATATAGAAGGAGCTTTCAATAACATTAAGACTGAGGCTATTAGGGAATCACTAGAATCATTAGGCATTCAAAGCTTCCTAATCGAATGGATTATTTTGATGCTGAATAGCCGAATAATTAATTCGAACTTGGGAGATGCATGTATAAGGAAGATAGTGACTAGAGGAACTCCGCAAGGAGGAGTTATCTCGCCCTTGCTATGGCTCTTAGCCGTCAATGTCATTCTACGACAATTTGACGCAAGAGGGCGGAAAATCGTTGCCTATGCTGATGACGTGGTTATACTGATCACAGGTAAATTTCTTTCCACGATCAGCGACGTCATGCAGTATGAACTTAACGAACTGTCCTCATGGGCCACTAGTAAGGGTTTAGGGGTCAACCCGGGGAAAACAGAGCTAGTTCTTTTCACCAGAAGGTACAGGATTGAGCAATTTAGGCTACCGGTACTAGGGGGACTGAACTGGGATTGAAAAAGGATGCAAAATATCTTGGTGTGTTTCTTGATAGTAAATTATCTTGGAAGAGGAACACTCAGGAGAGGCTTAAGAGAGGTCTCAACGCCTATTACACATGCAGGAACTCCATAGGTAAGAGTTGGGGACTCAAACCGATGGTAGTAAATTGGATTTACACCTCGGTGGTGAAGCCAATTCTGACGTATGGATGTCTTGTCTGGTGGGAGGCAATGAGAATAGGAAGTCATAGGAATCTTTTGTCTAAAGCCCAGAGATGTGCTTCGATTGGCATAACGGGTGCCGTAAGAAGCACACCTCAGGCGGCACTTGACGTCATTCTGCATCTCCTACCCGTTGAGGAGTTTGTGATGGGAATGGCTGCAAGGAGCCTGCTTAGACTTAGTGAACTAGGACTTACAGGATCAATCAGAATAGGAAATTCCAAACTTTTAAACGAGGTCAATCTCGGTGGACATACCCTGGTTCCTTCTGGATCCACGGACTATATGTGCACGGAGGTCGATTTCGGGGAAAATCCTATACTGATTATCCCGAGTAGGAACCAATGGTCAGATAGGGAGAAACTATTCAGTGGAGTATCGGTTTTCACGGATGGATCCAAAATGGATACAGGCACTGGTGCAGGTGTGTATCTAGTTGAGGGAAACATCAGAAGGACGTATAGACTCCCGGATAGTTGTAGTGTGTTCCAGGCGGAAATTCTAGGTATTCTTAGGGCCACAGAATTGATTGCAGGGAACATTGAAGTGAATACAGAGGTAACTCTGTATGTGGATAGCCAGGCGGCGCTGAAGGCCTTGAAAGGACATTTTGTCAAGTCTAGGCTAGTTAGCGACTGTAAGAGGGCTCTTAGGAGATTGATGAGGGATTATCATATCAGACTCTGCTGGGTACCGGGTCATTGCGAGATAAATGGCAATGAGGTAGCTGACGAATTGGCTAGCAACGGCTCAGCTTTGGATAGGACTGCAAGTGAAAGCGGTGTGAGACCACCTCTGGGCTTTTACTTCAGGTTAGTTGGGGAGTGGATTCGGGATAGAACCAGTCATGCATGGAATTGTAGAACGGACTGCAGATTATCAAGGGTCCTATGGCCCAAACTTGATAAAGCAGACTTGATAAAGCAGATGCAAATCAGGGGAAACCTGAAGACTATGATAGGTGTTGTGACAGGTCATTGTCCCATAGGGGGAATGATAGGGAATTGGGATAGGGGCTCCTCCGGTCTTTGCAGAATGTGCGAAGATAATGAGGAGCTGGAGACGGTTGAACATATTATATGTCACTGTCCATGTCTACAACTAAGTAGGCAGAAATGGTTAGGCAGTCGATTCCTTGACGAATTGGACAGTATATCGAGATTAGATCTCGATAGACTGATAGGATTTGTCATGGGAATAGGCTGGCTAAGAGGGGGTCGTTGGCCTAGAGCGAGCGACACGGGGAGGTAGTACTTCTTCTTTTCAAATTATTTCTATTCTTTTCTATACTTCTCTTGGTCTCGGCTCTTTCTCCACTATTTTTCTTCTTGCTCTTTTCTATATCCTATCTCTAGTTTATTTCTATTTTCTTCACGAAGGGACTCACAATGGACCTCATGGTCTCCGAGTGGATGCACAAGAACTCTTATGAGTGCTGTGCAACCCTTCTTTACCTACCTACCTACCTACATTAGCATCACGAACGAGGAGCATGGCAGTAGCAAGAAGCACCTGTTGCGGCGAGGATTTATCCATATGGGCATGGACCGAGGCGGGATTTTCATTCAAGACAGCACGAGATGTAGATGGTTTAGCAGCTGGAGACGAGGGCCTAGAAGCTGGCTGAGACCGATGAAGCAAACTATGATGCGAGCGAGAACAAAATTTGCACTTGAATGAAGAGGAACAGTTGTTTACTTGATGCCCTCTCGATAGACACTTAAGGCAGAGACCTAATCGTTTCGCATTTTCAAAGCGTTGACCGACATTCATATCTTTAAAACAATAATAGCGACTAATAGTGTGGTCATCTTTAGAGCAAAGTGTGCAAACGTGTTTTGAAACTGTGAAACTATAGCCAGGTTTAGAATTTTTATTTTTGGACTTACCAGAGTTATAATTTTCGGGCTTACGAAAGTTCACATGTGAATGGCTGGTATCAACGGACTACAAAAATTGGCAATACCTTGGAGCAATCATCCCATGATGGCAATTTGGTGAAGTCCAAATCACTATATAAATTAGCATAGAATTAGCAATGTCGCTAGGAGAGCCAAGAGATAATAACGAGCTGTAAAGAGCAAAAACATTATCAACGAGACTACGTAATTGTGCACTATTGTATTTGGACATGGCTGGTAGTTCAAAAAGTGTGGTTATGTTTTCCATAAAAATGAGCGAGTTATTGTCGTAACGATTTTTGAGCCTTTCTATAGCCTTAGGGTAATTTTCATTCAGTTCAGCTGAGGAAAGTATCCTGCTTTCACCCATTCCATTGGCTTCGATTTGGTTCTTTATACGGGTAATACTTTTCTTCGTATTAGCCCGTTGATGCTTCATTTCTTCCATCGACATTGTAAAATTTTTTAACCACAAAGCACAATTTATTTTATGAAGAATGAACCATAAAATGTCCAAATAAATTTTTATTGTAAAATGGTGACACGATATTTGTTCCTTTTTTTAAGCACTGCACACGTTTGGTTAACGAAAACGATTTCTAACGAAAAGTCTTTAGAATTTTCCACGGACCGCACAACGAAAAGTTAAGAAAAAAGTTTAATTTACTCGTGCCCCACTTTGGGCGCCAAAATGTACGATAAGAAGCTTTTTCCTTACCGGCAGCAATATAAAGCAAATCAGTTTCTATGATTTGTTATTTATATTGCCACTAAAAATGTTCGTTGGGCCGAGTAATTATAAAATAATTTGCGACCGAGAAACGCGAGAAGAAATAATAAGAAAGAGATGTTGTTTCCCTTTCGGTTTCAACTATAACAATAAATTCTTTATTTTCAAATTCTTTAACTAACTAAACATACGATCAAGTAAATGAATAAGGGCTACTGTGTTGTTGTTGTTATTCTATGTTAAGAGACAAATAAAAGGAATTCACCACTTGTAATGTACATATGTGCAAAAAAAACAAAACAATAAATAAAATATGTTATTTGTACTGATATTGAATTTTTGTTTACAACAGCACATTATGAGATGGTAATACAAAATAAAATAAGAAATAAAATATAACCTAACGGTTAATAACCAAAATAAGTTATAGTGGACCATAGAAACAAAATTTACATCAAATTACAGTGGGATGAGTTGCTCAAAAATATGAATAAATTTAAATACAATAAAAAATGCAAAATAAGGTAGAAATAAATATAAAATAAAACAATGAATTTAACTTAACCTACCAGACCTAATTCTTCCTTATTTTTACTTTCGGTGGTGTTGTCTATAAAATAGTGTAGTTTTGTCCTAATCTTTATAGAACTTGTTTATTAAAAATTTAAAAAAAAATTTAAAGTGGAGTTCTGAAACAGCCATAATAAAAATCAGCCATAATAAAAATCAACGTTAAAAGTTAATTTTTCAGTAATTATGGTTAAAATTTAACTAAAAATTTTATTTTTATTTCAACATTTCTGAAAAAATTCAAAATTTGCCTATATGTGGCTTACATATACGTTCGAAAACACGTTAATAGTTGGGGGAATTTCTAATGACTTTAATATTTTTTAATCGATTTTGATTATTTTTATCTTTTTTGGTAGGTAATTATGTATAGATTATGATTCCTTTACACTCAATTGCAAAAAAAAAGTTTAAAATAGCAACAATGCGTCATACTTATTTTGGAAGTTTCCGGTGAAGGTCTTATATAGGGCTTGCGGTCAATTGCGGACCGATTATTGTAATGAGCACGATTTGTGTACTGGTAACTCTCGATTTATATAGATTGTTGGGACCGGAGAAAGTACGCGTAAATTAAAAACGCGTTCAGAATAAATAAAAAATTATATTTGGGGACCAGAATTTCTATTTATAGCGTAAACTAAAGCACTAATTCAATGAAGAATGTTAGTTTGGGACCTAAAAATCGCGCTATATTAAAATAGATGAAATTATTAATTTTTTATATTGGTTCCAGCAATTTTCTGTATTTCAACCCATATGTTCGTTCGATATCGATTTTTAAACCAAACTTTATTAATTTATTTAAAATATGAATTTCGTGAAAATGCCAAAAATTGTGTTTACGGGATTCGTTCCAAGCAATCATTTATATACTATTTTGCTAATTTGGTTATATTCAAATTATAAGTGTATTTAATTGTATTTTTTTTTTCTTTTAAATTGCCTCGAAATTTTCCTGTTTTGGATCCTTTTCTAAAATGTTTTTAAAATAATAAGGATATGCATTTAAACGCTTAAGTTTCCCATTTGTTTAATTGTGTAAATCTACGTGACATACTTCATCAACCCTCTTTTTAAATGTTGTGCAATATTAACGATAAGAAAATAAGAAATCGTTCCAAACAATTGAAAAATATTGTTAAAATCAACGATATGATGAAATAATTTTATTATATTATAATTTAATTAACGTAACTATAATTTTTTATATCGCAGTTTTTAATAATGTTTAAATATAAACAAAAGGCAGCTGGCTTGTTTGTGACACTAAGTAGTCAAGCTAATTTATATATTTTCAATAACAATTTCTGCACATAATTCAATATACAGTACTGTATTTCGCGTAATTCAAGGCTTGTCATTATTGTATAAATACGCTATATTCAGTTCGCGTTAAATAAAAATGCGTATTTGAAGAAATGGTCACTATTATTGAATCGCGTTAGAAGGAAATCGCGTAAATGAAGTATCGCATAAATAGAGGTTTACCTGTATCAATAAAATATATGTACAAATATATTGACAAAAAAACCTTGAAAATATCTTATTTTTCAAGATAAATCCCCGTAAATCCCCTAGAATCGTTCATTGGGTTGTAAAAATATATTATGTGAAATATTAGTGATATCGGATAACATTAACCCATGCTGTAACGGACCTGAAGTTTGTAGGGTGCAAAGTTTTCTTTTTATACCGATGCATTGGTTAAAAAATATTAAAGTTATTACGGATTTCCCAGACCATTAATGTGTTTTAGACCACTTGTGTAAGAAGTGTACAAAGAAATTTTTATTTTTTTTTTTTTTTTTTTTTTTTTTAAGAAATGTTTAAATGAAATGCTATTTTTACTTAAATTTTAGCCACAATTACCGAAAAACCGCTTTAAGGCTGCTTAAAAGCTCCAATTTCAAACTTTTAACAAATTTTTTGTACACTCTTTACACGAGTTTTCAAAAACACATTAATGACCCAGGAAATTCGTAATAACATAAAATTTTTTAACCGATTTTTTTATGTCTTGTTTGATAGATAATAATGTGTAGATTATGATTTTTTAACATTTTGTTACAAAGCAATCAATAGCAAAATATTTTCTAAAAACTGTAAAAAAAACATATTTTCCCCATACAAATGCACCATTCAAACTTCAGGTCCGATGCGGCACGGGTTAACGATATCAGATTTCACTAATATTTCATACAATATATTTTTACAAACCAGTGAACGATTCTGGGAGGAGTTACGGTCAAAATTCAAAAGTCGGTAAATTTTTTTGCAGTCTAATACATATGTATATAGATACCCGACAAACCTTTTCAACTAAAGTATCTGATGTCCGACAAAATTTTATGCTTTTTCAGACAATTAATCGGATGTTTGCACATTGTCTTCAAGAAAATTCAATTTCTTTTCGAAATTCATGAGAAAGGATTGTTGAATGTACTTTTAAAGGGTAATGATAATAATTTTAATTTTTGTGTTTAGTTTTATTCTTGACTACAAGTTAACATGTGCGTTTTGAAAATTTTTGATAATTTAATTAAAAAATTGTAAGTAAAGTAATTTAACTAATAAAGTGTTATTATTAATTATTAATTATTATTAATTATTATTAATTAATATAATATTTTATTTACAGCTCCAAGAAATTATATACAATTCCAATAGTTGGGAAGGTATTTATTTAGTATTTAATTATTTTTTTATCGCAAATAAAATTTTTAAATATTTTTAATAAAAAGTGACAAAAAAACACACACACAAATCATATTGTGCTGTACATATTGTTACCTAAAAAGTAAAAGGCCGTAACCACACTTTATTTTTTTGCAACTACATTTTTCATAAATGTAACTAGTTTTAGGACTGTTCCGTTTATGAAGTCGAGGTTACGGCCTTTGAACTTTTGTTAATATCGATATCATTTTTAATTTTTTTGTGTAGATGTACTTTGGATCAGAACTTAATAATCCAATAAAAAACCAGCATTCAATTTTTGAGTTGTTACAGTTTTTTGCATTATAGGTGGCTATTTGTATTTTATTTTTAAAAGTCAGAGCGTATAAATTCCAGATTTATTGTCAGACTTTTATCCGATATTCATATGAAATGTTCAGAATTTCTGTTGTTTTTTCAGATTTTCATCAGAAATTCTCAACACTTTCTGGTTGGAAAATCAGGCCGCTTTCTGATGTTTTATCAAAATTTCCCTAAGAATTTGTAGAGAATTACGGCAGACATTCTGATAATTTCCTCAGACATGTCGCACAGCGCTTTGTTCCTTAGGTAAAATTCAAAAAAAAAAACCGTAAATATAAATAAATGTTTAATTTTTTTAAAGCTTATATAATAGCAAAATTAGATATGAAAAAAAGTTTAGGTTTCCTGAGCTTTTTAACAATAGAGGGCGCTAAATTCAAACTTATTTGAGGAAAAACTGTCCACGTAAAAAATTAATTTTTAGTGTTTTTAGAAAAAAACGCTAGTTTTAGAAATATTATTTCAAGGTTTTCATTTTTGGTTTTTAAAACACTATTGTCATGGAAAAAAAATATATTATATATAAATAATTAATAGTTAGTATTTGTACAGCAAATATAAAACATTTTGTACAATTTCAGCCTAAAATATGTGAAACTGTATAAATTTAGGCTAATTTTAGAAATAAACATTTAAGCAGTATTCTACATAACTACAATGAAATGGTTGAAGTTCAAAAAACAACTTTTTGTCAAAGAAAAAAAATATGTCAAAATTTTTAAATTTTTATCAAAATGAAAGGTATTGATATATTTATCAAATGATGTATAAAATAATAGAATACGAGTACATAATAAAAATATAAAAAAAAATAAAAATAAGAGAGCTACAATCGGTCAAACCCGACCATTTACATATGTATATAATACATTCAGAGAGGGTGTTATATGGAAACTGAGGTAAATTGTTAAGATTCTTGCTAAATTTGGGAGGGTGATTTATACAGGTATAAAACTTGTTACGTGTCAAATATTATTTCGATACTAATATTTACATAAGATATTTTCACCTTAAAGTGATTTTCGAAAGGGGGCCTTTTATGGGGGCTATAGTCAGTTATGGACCTTCCTACTTTTACTTGTTTCAAATATTATATTGATACTTACATTTATGTGGGATTTATAAACGTTAAAGTTATTTTCGAAAGTGGGGTTATACGGAAGCAATTGTCATTTATGGACCGATCTTCCTAAAATTTGGAATTTTGTTATATATTTGGAAAATTTTATATATTTAAGATATTTATGAGCGTTGAAACCCTACTCCGGAATTACATTTGAATGAGGGCTAGGTAAAATAATGGACCAATCATAACCAAATTCAATAGGCTTGGTAGTTATATTAAAATAATCATATATGCTAAAATTTATCACATTAGTTCTAAAATACAGTACAGAAGCTTGTGCAGACTGTCTTACTTACTAATTACTTATTAACTAGTCAAAGACACACATGTGTGAGAAATATAGGCGGATATGAGAATTGTGTTGAATTCTGTATATTTCAGGGGCACGAAAATTGCTTAAGAAAGTGTTTTCTTTTTGCAGTTTCGATGTAATAAGGCCTCTTTTGATTATGTGGACAAAAAAATATTTAAGAATTTTCTTAAAATACCAGCAATTGAAAATCACGTTTCTAGTACATTTGGAAAAAACAATATTTAATCATAAAATATTCAAAAGTGCGAAATTTATAAACCAAAATAGATTAATACTTTTTTATAACAATCAATAGTACGAAGACATCAAAACGCATCGTTTCAGGAGACTTCCAACATTTCGGGACTCTCTAATGTGGATTGAATATTTTAAAAATCATTAAATACTTTCAAAATAGTATTTAATTTTTTTCAGAACATATGTACTTCTTAAAAATAATTTTAAAAAAATACCATATCATTATCTTTAAAAAGTGGAAAATATTATTTATTTGCAGTTCAATTTATTACTGGAGATAACAAACAGAAAATTTTTATATCCGTAACTTGGTTTTGAAAGTATAATTCAAAAGAATTAAATATAAAAATTAATATTTGATAATACGATATTTTTAACCAAAATTTGTTACAATAATTTATGTCAACTAAATTTATGACTCAAATTATAATATTACTTCGCCTTCAGCATCAGAAATAAGAAATTAACAAATATCTGCGCTTTAATTTTTCTTAAAAAAGTAGATAGAACATAGAGCTATCCACTATATAATTAAATTTGGTAATTTCACATAATATATTTGATTTAAAATACACATCTTTGGTATATTGTTTGATAATGTTTATATATTGCCATGTGAGATATGAAAAAAAAAATTTGCACGGAATAGATTAAATTATTATTGCACGGAATAGATTGAATTATTATTTATAGAACATTTCAGATATAATAGCATATCTGATCAGTTTAATGGCATATTTAAGGTTATTCCACAGTAAAAAATAATTTTCGGAAATTTCACAAAATTTTCTATTTTAAATTGTTATTTTATATTTTACCTAAAAATTATTAAATACCACAGAATTAATATTAAATATACATACAGTGCACAATGGTCCCAAAACGAATTTTTTAAATTCTGTAACTTTATAACTACTGTGTTTGAATGAAATTTCATATGACCAATTCTGAGGTACATTCCAATTGACTTGAAGGAGCACAGTTTCTTAGCGGGTCTGGAGGATAGGGGGTGGACCCACTAAATTGGTCACCTCGGGTATGAAAATTTTTTAAAATCGCCAAAATTTCATTTATGATTTGATTGAAAAAATGAAAGAAAGGAAGAAAGTCCTTATATTTCTCTACAAAAAATACAATCACAAGTTGGCGGCTCAATTTGTTTAGGATAAAAAGTTATATTATTTTAAAGTAGAAAATTGAAAAAAGATAGTGATTTTTTGTGATTTTTCTCAAAAAGGTGGTGACATTTTTTCACTTTAAAATACATTATTTTTTTCTGTACCATACATTTTTTATGCTTCTAAAAGAATGCTTAATGTAAATGCATGTAAAGCAAATCCGAGGGCATTAGGGGAATAGCCTCTCCGTAAGCCCTATCAGAATTTCGTTAATATTAATTTTTTTTACTTATTTGTGGAGCTCAAAAATGTCAAGGCTGAAATTAAGAAAACAAAAACACCTCGATTATATGCCTACATATGTTCTCTAAGCATACAAAAAAATATTTAATAAGCCACGCCTCTAATAACGACAGGGTGACTGAAAAAAGCCAATTTTTAAACCAGCTACGATTTTGGGTATTTCGGTAGAAAGTAGAAATCTATTTATGTTCTTGTTTTAAGGACAACTTTTTTATATTATACTAAAATTTTATAATGATAGTGTTTATTCCTAATAGTTTTTAAGAAAACGTTAAATTAATTAACTTATAATTTAACAACGAAATGGACGCGGTGAAAAGAGAAAATTAAACCGTAGAGTCGTACACTTCGGAGGACTTTGGGAAGCCGCAGTCAAGCATGCGAAGTTCCTACTTCTGCGAGTCGTAGGCAACGCGTCGCTAACCCAAGAAGAGATGGCAACCATGCTCGCAGAAGTAGAGGCGGTGCTCAACAGCCGTCCGCTTCACCGCTGTCTCCAGACTCGAACGACGGAGAAGCGCTAACTCCAGCGCACCTGTATATAGAAGACGTGAGAGGCAAAGAGGCGAAGTTATGGAAGCGTTGGCGTCTGCTTTGCGGTCTCAAGCAGACATTCTGGCAAACCTGGTCACGAGAATACATCCTGGGTCTTCAGGGCAAAGCCAAATAGCACGAGGCCAAGCCCAACCTCAGAGTCGGTCAAGTGGTAATAATCCACGAAGACAATTACCCGCCGCAGAATTGGCTGACCGGGAGAGTCGTCAGCGTCGTCGAAGTTGAAGACGGCAAGGTCAGGGTGGCGGAGGTCAAGACCACAAGAGGCGTATTTAGACGTCCAATCCACAAACTGGCTCCACTACCTGATGAGTAAAGACTTTAGTCCTTCACTGGGGCCGGAATGTTTGGCCACTTTTTATTTTTGATTTTATTAGAAATTGTGAATTTTAATTTTATTTTTTTTCCTTTTTTAATAATAAATAATTTGAATTTGAATTTTAATAATAATAATAATAATAATAATAATAATAATAATAATAATAATAATTGAATTAATAATACATACCTTATAATACGTACAATAGTTTAGATTTAAGTTACAGTAGGAAACCCTGTTACTTATAATGTTAAAAGTAACGGAGTTTGCTGAAAACCTTATGTATTTAGAAAAATAGGCTTTTTTAAAACATAAAAATAAATAAATAGCTACTTGCAAAGTATACCATCAAGCCATCGGTCGTGTTTTATTCATTCGGTTTAATTTTCTCTTTTCACCGCGTCCATTTCGTTGTTAAATTATAAGTTAATTAATTTAACGTTTTCTTAAAAACTATTAGGAATAAACAGATAGCTTTATTTATATCTCAAAGTTTTACATTTTTGATAACTTTAATGAAGTTCTTATACTTTACTATTTATATATTATTATTTTTCAAGTATAACCTTTCCAATGATACCAAATACTCGCATAAATAGTTTACACATTCGTTTAAAAACTGATTGAAACTTGAATCCCTTCAGCAAAATTTAAAAATTTTCATTCATTTCTATGGTAAATGTTTCCTGCAGCATTCTATATACATACATAAATGTACATCTGTTTGAACGTTTTTTTTTTATATAATTTTGTGTAACTTTTGAACCGTTAAATGTATCTCATTGAAATTTCACTTAGTTATTGCTGAGATATTTTCCAACTGTTTTAGAGAAGCACAAGTTTCAAGCTGGTCTCGGGGCAGGGGGAAGACCTCCGAAATTGATCACTTCTTTCAATTATTTTTTACTTGACTTTACTTATTACCAAAAACAAATTAACATAATTACTGTTTCCTAAAAACTGAATGAAGTTCAGTGCAACTATTTTTTCGTTATTAAAAGAACACCTGTATTTTTTTTTTTGCTTTTTTGATAAAATTTAGTGTATTCAAGTGTATTGCAGTATATTAAAGAATGAAACAATCAGGTATATCCTACAAGTTTCGGTAATATAAGACAACAATCAGACATATCCATTTGATATTCTTTAGAACAGGTAAATTATGTAGGTCAATTAATTAAATAGTACCTAGAAAACATTATTCAGTATATATAAAACTCCTTTGACAACAACATTAACATATAAAGATTTTTGCTGTGTTCTTTGGGAAATTCCTAAAAGGAATAGAGCTTAACATATAACTACATTAACACATTTTATTGAAGCGTAAATGGATTCAAAAATTGTTGCTGGGCAATTGAATAAAATAAAAAATTATTTTAAATTATTCGAAACAAAAATGAAGACAGTAAATAATTGAAGTATGGCATCTGGTTGGAAAGCATCGTGGAAATTAAAACCACTAATGCAGGACTACCACTTAAGCAGTATGATTATCTGTGACAGAAATCGAAAAATAGTAGACTGTCAGAAATACTGTCCACACAATCAGAGTCTGAAGTTAAAGATTCATTTAAGGCTGTGTTACGAAGAAATAAACAACCAACTGAAGCAGCAAAAATAGCGAATTTCCTTCCTGATGCAGCCCCAAGTCGACTTAAGTGGTTGATAAAAAGTATTCCAACACCTTCACTAGCTTCTGAGTTTTCTGAAGATGTGACGATAGCGTTTATGCTGGAGTTAGGACTAAGCAAAAATAAATATATAAAATTGAGAAATTCTGCCATATTACAAAGATATACTGGAAAGAAGCAAAATATTGTCCCACCATCTAGTGAAATAGGCATTTATTGACTCATTGCAGTTACTTGAAAATACCGCTTCAATGCTTCTCTGAATATTTTCGAAAAATGAGCCTTTAAAAATGGATAAATCGGATCTGACGTTAATATGCAAATGGGGATATGGTAGACTGTCAGCACTATCAGAAAACAAACAAGCTTCATCAGGAGAAAGATGTACAGACTACAAAAATGTTTTTTATTAATTGATTTGAATAAACAATCTACGTCAACTAATTCTACTAAAAATATGTTTGGAAAAACCCAACTCCAGGATCAAAGGTATATTGCAGACCAACAAGGTTTCAATATCTAAAAGAAAGTAAACAATGCACACAAAACTGGGTGGATACAATCAAACAATCAATTGAAAATTTAAGTCCGGTTTGCATTGAAATATATGGCTATTATTGCAATGCTATTACGAATACTGGACATGCCCTTTATAGAAGGAAAAAGTGTTAAGAACAATAAGGAACTTATGTATCTTTTCCATAGATGAAAAAAGGCGAATTCAAATTGAATTTAAACAGATGACTGGTCTTAATATAGATAAACCACTCGTCGGCTATGGAAGTACAAATGATGGCAACACGGCAAGGAAATTCTTTAAAAACTGTGAAATTACGTCCCAAATTCTTAGAATTAATGTGGAACTTCTTCGAAGATGTCTTGAAATATTAAGAGAAGTTAATAGCAAACGTCATATAAAAGCAGAAAAATTTTAGTTATTCACAACAGATACTTTAAAGCTTTTGCGATCATTATATGAATGGAAGGAATTAACACCCACTGTTCACAAAATCTTCAACATGGTTGTCAGGTTTTGGAATCAAACATGCTACCACTAGGTGAATTAATAGAGGAAGCACAAGAGGCCAAAAACTCAGAAACTCAAGCACATTCACCAATTTAATACAAGAAAAAGTTCGAGAATATGTCAAAACTAGGACATTTTGATTTGCCTTTTATTGTTTTCCAATCCTGCTCTAACATCGATAAGAAATAAGTGGAATACTAGCAATAATGTAATGTACGAAAACGATGGTATTCAGGAGGTTCTTGATACATTCGATGTAAATTAAGAATAGTTATTTTAAGCAATATAAACCTAAAGCAAATAAATTACTAATATCCGAGGTGACCAATTTCGGAGGTCCCCCCCTGCCCCAGCTAGAAACTTGTGCTTCTCCAAAACTATTGAAAAATATCTCAGCAATAACTATGTGAAATTTCATTGAAATATATTTAACGATTAAAAAAATATGTTAAAACAGCTGTTCAGTTATGTATATAGAATGCTGCAGCACACATTCACCATATAAATGAAGGAAAATATGCAAATTTTGCTGATGGGGTTCAAGTTTCAGTTAGATTTTAAAGGAATGTGTAAATTATTTAGACATATATTTTTCATAACTTGAAAAATAATAATATATAAATTGTAAGGTATTAGAACTAAATTTCTTCATTAAATTTATCAAAGAAAGTTAAATTTTGATGTTTAGTGTTATTTTGTAAAAAAAAAATAATATTTGAACTTAAATAAAATATATATAAATAATGCTATAATTATGAAATTTTAGTATAATATATAAATAACTTTTCCTTAAAACAAGAACATAAATAGATAAACTTGTTCTAAAAATTGACTTTTTCAGTAAAATGGTCACCCTGTCGTTATCAGAGGTGTGGTTTATGTTTTTGTGTGTTTAGCGAGCATGTGTAAGTATGTAAGCAAGGTGTTTTTTTTTTTATTTTAGCTTTAACATTTTTGAGCCCCACAAATAAATAAATGAATTCAAATTAACGAAATTATGATTATGATAGGGCTAGCGGGAAGACTGTTTTGCCCCAAATGCGATCGGATTTGCTTTACATGCATTTATGTTAAGTGTTCTTTTAGAAACATAAAAAATGTATGGCCCAGAGGAAAATAATGTATTTTAAAGTGAAAAGATATCACAGCCTTTTTGAAAAAGTCACAAAAAATCAAGAATTTTTTTTTAATTTTTTACTTCAAAATAATATAACTTTTTTTCGAAACAACATAAGTAAGCACGATTCTTGCACGAGAATTATTTAGAATTTTGTACAGAATCCAGAGAATATTTTAGAAAAATTTTAGGACTCAAATTGAGCCCATCTAGTTAAAAAACTAAAAAAACAACATTTTCAAAAATGGATAAATATTTTACTTGGGACTATATATCTCTTAAAGTAAAAGAGATATCTCACACTTGTTTTTGTAGAGAATTATAAGGACTATCAATGTGTGAATTTTTTTCAATCAAATCGTAAATGAAATTTTGGCAATTTAAAAAAAGCGTACCCGAAGTCACCTCCTGTCCCTCAGGCCAGCTAAGAACCTGTACTCCTCCAAATCAATTGGAATATACCACAGGATTGGCTATGTGAAATTTCATTAAAATACTTCTAAAGTTACAAAATTATAAAAAAAATCATTTTGAGATCACTGTGAGGTGTTGCATTTATTCAAACGTCCCACGTTGGGTTGAACAGTACCTAAAACGAAGATTAATTCAAAAAATAAAGTGTGGGTATTGCAACAAATTTTTATACCAGGTAATAGAAGAAAAATTGAATTATCATTATCTGTGAAATTTATTGTTCTATGTTGTTTACCTCTTAAACTAGAAAAAAGTGAAATTTTCGAAACTCCAAGTGTGATTTTTGTTAGTTTTTGTAGAACTATAATTCTTTTTTTAAATAGGTGTATTAAGTTCAGATAGTGAACTGCATTCTAAAATAAAATTTATTCGGATATATGTTGCATACATATTTTTAATAATTTTTCAAAAATTACCCTAAAAATTGAGTAATATCGAGATATATGCAGAGTTTTAAAGACTTATTGGATAAAATTTAGTAATAAACTATAGAATTTCAGCTCCCGTAATTTAGGAAAACATTTTGCCAATATTCGCCTATTCGCAAAATATTTCAGTTTGTTTCACAGTACATCACGTTTTTATAATTTTATAAGCAATAATTAATTGGTGATAATTATTGTTTAAATTTGTTTTTTTTACTATAATATTAAGAAATTTTATTCGATTACAGTACACAAAATTCGTCATCAATAACTGAAAAAATTTAGTTCTAAGTTGTCTGCACCCTCTCATTAGTAGTGATAAACGTCATACATCAAGTTCTTCTTTAACTATAATTACTGTTCATAATGGATGACATCAGGTAAATAAAAATATTTATGGAATAAAATATTGTAATACATATATGTTGTAAAATTTCAGCTTTTATATTAAAATATTATAATCCCTATATTTCCTAAACAAAAATTATTTAAGTTCATTTAAAATAATAGTTCAGTTTAAAATACTCGTGGACTATATAAAACCCGTTTTTGCTTCCATTTGTTTTAATAATAATAATAATAATAATAACAATAATAATAATAATAATAATAATAATAATAATAATAATAATAATAATAATACATGTTTGGTAGAAGGTAAAATGAATAACATTTTTAAAAGAATTAAAATGAAAAACAGACTCCAATAAATATGAAGAAAAAATAAAGTATTTGAGAATGGAATTAATCAAACGCTTCAAATATGTGGATTTGACAAACTTTTTAAAAATATTTCATAATTTTTGCACAGATTATAAATCTCAGTGAGATAAAGCAAATAGAACAGTGGCAGTGTTTTTCTTAAATAATGCAAATTGGTTAGAAGCTTCAATATCATTTATTCCACCTTTATAGAAAGAAATTCCAACTAAACGTGATAGAAAGGAAATATCATTTGAAGAATATACGGAAAATACAGGAGTGAAAAAGTGTAAAGAAATACGATATAGTGTCCCTTTACCTATTTTGATATAAGCAACTCAAATGAGTTTGAAAGCTTCTGGGCAAAATCATGTATCGAAGATATTTAAGGAAATTGCATTGTCTCCGACAAGAGCAAGAACATATATAAAAAATTAGTGAATAAGAAGCAAATGAGATTGTTTGAAAATTAGTGAAGCTTGTGCTCAGATTAGTCTACAAGGACTTTTAGACCATGCTATTGAGGGTTTAGTTGAGTTAAAAAGAAAACTGATATTATGTCTTTAACCAATAAAGAATTGTCCAATATTAGATTATATGTCACTGTTCCTATAGACAAGCATTTGATGGCTTTGATTCTAGTAACTCTGCTGTGTTCATTACATCAATTATACCGCTAAAATTAGTTTGTAATGAGAAAATAATATGGCAAAATCCTCGTCCAACTTCTACAAAGCTTTGAAGAACTTTGAAAATTGAATTTATAAAAGAAACCGCAAATACTTCAAAGCTTGGAAAACAACGGGTGGAAGTTTTATTACAAGGAAGATCATTAAAAATTAATCACAAACTAATGTTAGTAATGATTGACGGAAAGGTGTGTAATGCGATTACTTATACAACATCAACAAAAAAGTGCTATATTTGTGGTGCAACTAGTAAGGATTTCAATTCAGTAGATAAAATGATTAATGAGGAAGTTAATTTAGAAAATTTTCATTTTGGTTTATCTACACTTCATGTGTGGATACGTTTTTTTGAATGTCTCCTTCATTTATCTTATAAAATCCTAATAAAGAAGTGCCACGCAAACAAGACTAATAGTTGACCAACCGAAACCAGTCTTTTTTCTCAGAACGCTGATATTTCTGCGCAAATCACAAAAGTTGATTTAGAGTTGACAAAACAAATGCATTTCATACTTATTGTTGTATCCTATGGACACAATATTAACGTTGAAAAGTTTAGGAGCTACACTCATAATACGGCAAGGCTGTTCCATGGTTTTATATGCCATCTACATTAGATAAATTTCTTATACATGGACCGGAAATAATATCACATGCTTTATTGCCAATTGGTCAACTATAAGAGAAAGCTCAAAAAACTCGAAACAAATATTTTAAATATTACAGAGAACACTATGCTCTCAAATGTAGCTGTGAAAAATGTAATGAAGACATTTTTAACAGATTTCTCCTTAGCTGAGATCCATTAATTACCAACAAGAGCAAAAATTATAAGAAAACAATGCTGGATATACCACACCAGATGAAGAAGAATTTCATAAACATGATTATGGACATATTGTCTGCGGAAATGAAGCAAATAATAAAGAATATTTAAATCAATTAAATATTTTTTTCTATTTTTTATATATTAAAAAAAATATACTATAATTTCAACACTTCAAATAAAAATTTTTCTGGAATAAAAAAGATTTTATCTTTTCTTCTTTAAACTATATAATATCGCTTTTAGTTTGAAAGATACAAATAAATGTAAATTAGGGCATTTTTCCCCGAAAAACAAAAATACGCGTAACAATTAGAAGAAGGATAAACCCGGCATAACTATTTTTTTTTTTTTAATTATAGTATTTTATGTAATTTTTTATATTCGTCAATAAAAAACTTTTGTTAAAATGGAGCTTCCACGAATTAATCCTCATTTTGGTTATCACTCAACCCACTCTGCGTCCACAAAACTGGTTGATGGGAAATCGCTGTTAGCATATTTTCGATTTCTTAAAAGAACCAATGAAGCAATATATATATTTTTATATTCTTTAGATTCTTGTCTTGAATCAGTTTCGGAATCTATAGTATGTTTTTTTTAGAGAAAAAAGAGTGTAGACACTTTTTCGACCTAACAAGCATAAAAAATCGTAATTTTTGTAATTTTGAAATTCGAAATCGTTTATTTTTAGACTTCTTAAAGATGTCGACTTCAAATTTTTTTATTCAATAGATAACTTTGTTCTTTATTTAGTTAAAGAAAAACACTTAAAATCGGTTGGAAATACTGGGATATATATGAAAAAACTGGACCAAGAGCATGCAAAATTAAGATAGTTAAAATTTCAAATGCAAATAATTCGAAAATTATAAGTGGTAAATAGTACAAGTATGCATGTTTTTATAGGCCTTATCGAGGGTTTATAAAAGAAAAAATTAGCAAACGTTTAAAAATTTTCTGTCAGAGATACCCTACTTTGAGACCGCATAGCTCCGCTCCTGATCGGTATGTGGGGATCCCTTTCTTAAAATAAAATAAAAAATATTCAAATTGTACACTCCATTGCTACACATATGTGAAATTTTACGTAAAACCAACTAGCCGATTAGAATTTACAGATTTATTTTCAAAAATTTTCGATTTTGCCCCACTTTATAGATAGATAGATAGAGAAGGTTGACGTGATACCAAATGTACCACATCTCCACCCAGAGACCGGTCTCGGTCCATTGTGAGTCCCTTCATTGAAAAGCTATAGGATATAGAATACAAAATACAGAATACAGAAAATAGGAAAATAGGAATAAGAAGAGAAAAAGGATATGAAAAAAAACGAAAAATATAAGAGGATTACCAATGTTGCCAATCCCCCTAGGTGTGTACCCCTGACTCTCCCTTAGACAGTCGATTCCCATGACGAAGCCTATGACGTCTACCAAATCCACGTCCCGAGTGTCATTTAGCCCGTCGAGGAATTGACTGCCCAGCCATGCTGCAATCGTGGACAATGGCACATAATGTACTCAATAGACTCGGTCTCGTTGACGTCTCCAAACATTCTACAAAAATCAGAATTGGTAGCGTCCTATCTAGACCTCATCTTCCCTATCAAACAGTGACCCGTTATGACCCCTATCATGATCCTTAAGCTCCACCTACTCAAGCCCAGAAGAGTGCCTGTGTCTGCTTGTCGAATTCTGACCAAAATCCAATCATTGATCTTCCCAAAGAAGAAACTCAGCGGGGGTTTCACATTGGTTTCCCCCTCCGAGACATCCTTTTTCTGCGCCTTGCCTTGCCAGTTCATTGCCTGATATATTGCAGTGGCCAGGCACCCAGTAGAGTCTCACCATGTAGTTTTCCATTAGCTTCCTCAGTCACTTCTTGCAGGCAGCAACTAGCCTGGATTTCATCAGATGTGTCCCGAAGGCCTTCAGAGCTGCCTGACTGTCCACATAGAGAGTAACCTCGATACCCCGAGAATCTCAGCCTGAAAAACTCTGCACTCATCAGGGAGTCTAAAAGAGCCTTTCAGATCCGTGCGAATAATAGACTCCCGCACCAGTACCTATGTCCATCTTCGATCCGTCCTTGAACACTGCACAACCTTCGTACAGTCTCTCAGTGCTGGACCAGATCTCCCTATCAAGTATCATCACGACAGGATTTACCCCAAAGTCCGATTCAACGGCCATGTAATCTGATGCCCCCATGGAGTTCAGATTAACCTCACCATAACTGATCTCGTATATGACCCGAGAGTGACCTGCTCTTGATGAACCTAATAGTCCTAATTCCTTAAGGCTCAGCAGACTCCTTGCTGTCATATCCTTCACAAACTCTTCAATGGGTAAGAGATGAAGTATGACATCCAGAGCCGCTTGTGGTGTACTTCTCATTGCACCTGTAACGCCAATTGAAGCACACCTCTGTGCCTTCGACAAAGGGTTCCTATTACTCTTACGTTCCAGTGCCTGCCACCAGACAGAACAACCATATTAAGAATTGGTCTCACCACCGAGGTGTAAATCCAATTTACAACTTTTGGTTTGAGCCCCCAATTCTTACCTATGGAGTTTCTACAGGTGTAGAAGGCATTAAGACCACGTTTGAGTCTCTCCTGAACATTCCTCTTCAGCTTAATATCGAGAAATACCCCCATATATTTCGCTGAGTCGGAAAGTCTCAGTTCCGTTCCACATAGTACCGGTAATCTGAAATTCTCTACCTTGTAACTTCTAGTAAACAGAACCAACTCTGTCTTTTCCGGATTCACTCCCAGCCCCCTATCAGCGGCCCAAGGGTACAGCTTACCCAGCGCGGACTGCATGATCTCACTGATTGTGGGAAGAAATTTTTCCTTTACCAGTATGACCACGTCATCAGCATATGCCACGATCTTCTGTCCCCTGTTGTCTCATTCGAATGTGAATTTTGAGTTGATCGGTCGTGTGCGGGTAAATTTAAAAGTGTTTTTTCGAAGTGTGATAGTGTTAGTGCGTTTGTGATTTTTGAGATTTTTCTAGTTGAGACTTCGCTGATCGGGTGCTCCGCTAGACAAAAATTTTTGAAGGTCAAACTCCGGCGCGAAGGGCAAACTCCGGCGGTGAGTGTTGCCATATAGATAGACAGGACTATCAAGGTTGCCAGAGGGTAACTGTACTGCAGTGTCGGTAAGGCTGTCGAAGGCCGTAGGTAAGGCGGTACGAAACTGCATTACCATTGTAGGTAAGGATGTCCATTTCGCGTGTGGAATTTGTGGGTAAGACAGTGCAAAAACTGCATTACCATTTTTTGGTAATGCAGTGCTCTTTGGGCTGCGGTTTGTATAGTGGTACAATTTTGTGTTTCCCGCCAGTTGCAGTTTTTAAGGTAGGTGGAAATCTTGAATTCATTTGAAATTTCGGTGATTTCTGGGTCGGCTATGCCACCTGCCAGAAGGAGGAAGGGGAAGGGCGATGCTTCCGATCATTCGGAGGCCGCCACGGACGCCGGGTCCGCCGCCAGCTCCGGTGCCGCGTGTGAGGCACACGGAAAGTGAGCTTTCGAGCTCAGAGGCGGACTGCGACGAGGGGAAGCGCTTCAAGCCGGGAACGCCGCTTGCGACCCGTGCTGTTGCTAGCGCTGCCCCTGGTGCTAATGGCGCTATTGTCGCTGTCGGTGCTGCCAGTGCTGCTGGTGCTGTTAGCACTGATAGCGCTCTTGGTGCTGTTGACGCGGCTCGAGCCGCTGGTTCTGGTGCTGTTGCTGGTGCGAAGGAGAAGAGGGAGAGCAGACTCAGGAAGAGGGCTCTAGCTGCGCTGGAGCCTGGTGTTATTGGGGAATGAAGGCCATCACGACGAGCCTCCTGGAGGAGGTCATGGTCGACGGCGTCTCTCCCAGCCTGGCGAAGAGTGTCTTGGCACCCTCGGGAAGGTACGAGTCTCTCCTTATGCGACTCGTTGCTGAGAACGAAGGGCTCCGTGGAAGACTCGACGTTGCCATCTGTTTCTATGCTGCCAGACGGACTCAGGTCCCTGCCCAGGCGTCTGTGAGTCAGGTAGCTGCCCCGAAGCCGGTCGAAACATGTTCGGTGGTCGTTAAGGGGAAGAAGGGCGTGACGTCGAAGGAGGTGGTGGAAAGGTCGTCACGGAGGTTGGCCCCACCCTAGGGGTTCGCGTGCACGAGCTACGACCGTTGCGTGATGGCAGTGCGGTCATAAGGACCCCGTCGGTCGCAGAGAGGGAGAAGGTTGCTGCTAATGCGAAGTTCGGAGAGGTAGGTTTGGAGGTATCCGTAAGGGACAAACTTGGTCCGAAAGTGGTCGTGCAGAGGGTGCATCCGGAGATCACCCCGGACGAGTTTATGCAGGAGCTCTATGCTTGGAACTTCAAGCATAGTATGACTCCTGAGGTGTTCCGGAAGTCTGTAAGGCTGGTAACTGGCCCATGGAAATCCACAGATAATCCTGTGAACGTGGTGCTGGAGGGATGTAGCGAGGCCATGCAGCGTTTGCTGGATAATGGCCGGTGCTACATCAAGTGGTTTAGCTTTTTGGTGCGACTCCACGATGCTGTTCCGAGCTGCTACAGGTGCCTGGGCTTCGACCATATGGTGCGCGAGTCCAGGATGAAGGAGGGAGTATGCCGAGTTTGTGGACAAGCTGGCCATGTGACCTCACGCTGCACAAACGAGGTTAATTGCAGAAACTGTGCATTTAAGGGACTCCCGTCCGGACATCTGATGATGGCGGCGTCCTGTCCCGTGTACAGCGCCATAGTTGCCAGGGCGAACGCACGCCATTAAAATGGACCAAGACCTGAAAATATTACAGCTTAACTGCCACCGGTCATATACGGTGATCTGCGAACTGGGGCAGGCGATATGTGACCTGGGAGAGACTTTTGCACTTGTGCAGGAGCCGTATACTACGGGTGGTCTAATTAGGGGTTTGCCGGGGGGTATGCGGGTTTTTACGGACTGTGGGGGAAACTCTGCAGTTATTGTGAATGACAGGGACCTTGACTGTACTGTAGTTACTCGTAGCCAGTGGGGGGGTTTGCGTTTCCGTGGAAGGGGGTTTTGGGAGGATATTTCTGGCTAGCATCTATTGTAGGTTTGGGGGGCCTCTGGAACAGTATTTAAGTTATATGGATTCGGTGCTACTCCTCGCGAGTAGTTATCCTGTAATCCTAGGCCTGGATGCAAACGCATGCTATCGTATGTGGTTCTCTAAAATGGGTAGGTTAGCTCCTGCTCATCAGAACTATGTACGAGGAGTAATGCTTAGTGAGTGGCTGGTCACAAAGAGCGTCATTGTGTTGAATGAGCCGAGTAACCATTATACTTTTGATGGTCCCAGGGGAGTTAGTGACATTGACGTGACAGCTGCGAACGGGGTAGCGATGACAGTCTTCAGATCTAGGTGGAGGGTGTGTGACGACTGGGGTGTTAGTGACCATAATGTCATTGAGATTGTGCTCTCTTATCACAGACGAACTCGGGGAGACAGCACCTCTTAGAAGGTGGAGGGATCGTGACGTTAACTGGGACAACTACTCGGAATTCGTTAGGGCGATTACTTCGTTGCAGTCAATTGATGACTTTAGGGCACTGACGGTTGATGATCAGATAGACTGTATAGATCAGTGGATGTGTTCAGCAAATGACTCCTTGCTTGGCCGACGTTGTGAGACTAAGCCGGGCAAGGTCAGTTGGTGGACTCGCGAACTTGATCAGATGCGAAGGTCAGTCAGGGAACTCCGGAATTCTTTCCAGAGGGCCAGGCGTACCAACACTGATGATCGGGCTCAGCGTGAAACTGACTATCGGTCTGCTCTTCGAACGTACAAGGACAGAATCGTTAGGGTAAAAGAGACGGGACAACAGGGATGACCCCTGGGGTGGGGTTTACCGGGTGTGTAGGGGTAGGAAGGATAGGCTGGCTGACTTAGCTTCTCTTCAAGTAGGCAATATTACATTGTCGACTTGGAGGAAATGTACTGATGAACTTCTTGGGGTTTTCTTCCCAAGTGCGGAACCGGTTGACCACTCTCCTCTCATTAGGGAGATGGTTGATCCTCCAAACTTGGAGAGATCGGAAGTCGTGGACAGTATTTGTCGGGTCAGAAGTGGAAAGTCTCCGGGTATTGATGGTATGACTGGAGAGATGTTTAAAAGCATCTGGAAGGACATACCTGAATATTTGGAGTCGGTTTTTGGGAAGTATCTTAGTGAGGGCTATTTCCCCGGAGCTTGGAAGCGCGCTCGCGTTGTAGTCCTCTTGAGGTCTCCTGATAGGGTGAGGAGTAATCGCTCTTATCGGGGCATCAGTCTCCTTCCGGTACTTGCAAAAGTGCTGGAAAGAATTATGGTGTCTCGACTGAGGGAGGACGCCAGCGAGGGACCTTCTGAGTTCCAGTTCGGTTTTAGGGAAGGTAGGGGTGTTGGGGATGCCTGGCTGCACGTACGTAGGAGCGTTAGCGAGTCTTCGGCCAAGTACGTTCTTGGCATTTTCGTTGACTTCAAGGGTGCTTTTGACTACCTGTCGTGGAGTAGCGTCTTTAGAAGGCTGGAGGAAGTGGGCTGTCGGGAGCTAGCCCTCTGGAGGAGCTACTTCAGCGACAGACGGGCATGTCTCGTAGGTGCCAGCGACACGGTTTGGAGGGACGTCACTCGTGAGTGTCCGCAGGGTTCCATCTGTGGTCCATTTATTTGGAACATTATGATGGATCCTCTGTTGGCGCAGCTCGGGCGTTCCTTCAAGGTGTGTGCGTATGCGGATAACTTGCTCATCCTTGTCGAGGGTCAGTCTCGTGCTGATCTAGAAAGCAGGGGTGCGCAGGTCATGCGTGATGTGTGTGAGTGGAGCGGTCGTTCAGGCGTCGAAGTGGCGATGGACAAAACCGAGATAATGTTGCTTAAGGGCAAGTTATCGCGGGGCCGTCCTCCGCTCATTCGGACTGGCAACGTTAGTCTCAGATATGCGACTGAGGTCAAGTATCTGGGAATAATGATGAGTGAGAGGATGAACTTTCTGGTTCATCTTACTCACATAAGGGACAAGTTGTCTAGTGTTGAAGGTAAAGTTAGGCGCATTCTCAGGAGTGACTGGGGCCTCAGCAGGCGTCCTGTTCGTACCGTGTATGGGGGGTTTTTAGCTGCTTGCACAACGTTTGGTGCCCCTGTATGGTATGAAACGGTTATGTCTGTTGTTGGCAGAAACAAGGTCTTATCCTGCCAGAGGGTCGCGATGTTGGCGTGCATGCCGGTTTGTAGGACGGTATCGACGGACGCACTCCAAGTTCTTCTGGGTATGGCACCTCTTGATCTGGAGGTAATACGTCGTGCTATTGCCTTCAAGATCAGGAAGGGGCTACCGCTTCTTGGTCATGACTGGGTTTCTGCTTCTGATCTGGTAAATGGGGATAGCTTGCAGGTGAAGGCACTCTTAGAGGAGTGTCTTCTGTCTAGGTGGAGGACGAGATGGACGAACAGTGACAATGGGAGGGTAACGTATGAGTTCATACGTGACGTGGACTTCGTACGGCAACGTCCAGATTTTGGCTTCGGCCTGAGTCTGGGTTTTATACTGACGGGACATGGCTCACTCAATGCATTTTTGCATAAGAGAGGTCTGTTCGACACTCCGAACTGTGGGTGCGGTAGGGGACTTGAGGACGTGTGGCATGTACTGACGACATGCCACTACTATGATGACATTAGGAGTTTAGATAGTATGGGCATAACTCATACTGCGGGGGGTTGGGATTTTAGTAGGGCCTTAGTGGACGTGCGGACATTTGGGGGGCTGGGCGATTTCGCCCGGGTGGTACTTGGTAGGAGAAGAAGGAGACAGGAGTAGTGGGGGCGGCTCCTATATGAGTAACCGTAGTGGTGCTCCTTGCCGTTGTTGCTTGGTCGCTCCTTTCGTCGCTGTTGTTTGTCCCCGGTTTGCGGGTATGTATATGCCCGCTGGCGGTGGTTGGCATGCTATATTTTGCTGTTTGTCTCTTCCTGGCGTCTCACCTTGCTGTCCCTCCCGCTGTGTCTTCTCTGTTCCTCGTTGTTGGTTCCGGGTCACTTTTGTGAACAAGACCACCCGCGAGGGTGCCAGCGTTGAAGTTGTCCTAGTCGTTGTTCGTTTTGTCCCTTGCTGGCGTCACACCATGTGGCCAACGAATCACCCGTGAGGGCGATTGTTGATTGTTTGTGATGTAATTGTTGTCCATTCATGTTGATGTGTGTTTTGTGTGTGGTGGCGGGTTACCAGTCCCGAACTGTTTGGAGTTCAACTGGTAGTAGTCATCTTTAACTACGAAGTCCGACCGATGACTTAATACTGGTACCACGGGTGTCAGGAGCTCCTGGAACTTTGGTTCCAGCCTGGCAACGGTGCGGCCCCTTGGGGAGCTTCGTGGTGGTTGTGGTTTAGACCCAAATCGCGGGTAGAGCGCAAGCTCGGTGTGGAGTTGCATTGCAACCGGGTGCCGTGACCCGTAGAACGGAAGGAGTTTTAGATAGGCGCCGCTCCTTACCAAGGGGGAGGTCATGTCCAAATACATGACTTCAAATTGGTACTCAAGGATGATCTCGGTCAGACTTGGGGGCGTTGGTGGACGCATTGTAGTCTCCCTGTGCGAAGAGCACCGTGAGGTTGGGTCCACATGGACAGGTACTCACGTTAAACCTTCGACGTTGTCCCCTGCTGTCAAATTGACGCAGAATCACGTCGACAGCCAATAGCCACAGCAGGGGTGAGAGCACTCCCCCTTGCGGTGTCCACCTAGTCACCAGTTTCCTTAAACATACTCCACCCAAGCTCGAGTTGACAATCCTGTTGCTCATCATGAGGATTATCCATTCGATCAAGAAGTCATGCACTTTAAGATCAACCAGCGCCTTTTTAATAGCGTCAATCTTGATATTGTTGAACGCTCCCTCAATATCCAAGAAAGCGGCCATGATAAATTCCCTGTAAATAAATAAATAAATTCCTTGTTCTATATAGCCCACCATAACATTCAGCGCACTCTCAACAGATTTACCCTTCAGGTAAGCATGTTGAGCACTATTCATGCTGTTGGTACCAACAGATGATCTTAGATATAGGTCTATCAGTCTCTCTAATGTCTTCAAAAGAAAAGACGATAGGCTGATAGGTTTATAATCCTTGGTTTTCGAGTGACATGTCCTACCACCTTTAGGTATGAATATGACTCTTACCTCTCTCCACCCACTCGGTATGTGTCTATGTAGCAGACACCCGATAAAACTATCCACTAGTAGTAGACGCACCACCAACGGTTCGTTCTGTAACATGGCCGGAAAAATAACATCCGTGCCAGGTGACTTGTAAGGCTCGAATGAATTTACCGCCCATGTTACTTTCTCAACCGTAATCAGGTTTCTCACTACCGTTTTAGCTATCCCGATGGCGGACTCTGTGAAGAAGTGCTCTTCCTCACCTGATATTTCCATCAATGAATCAACCCGGAAAATGGGTTTCTAAAAGACCATTAAGTGACTCAGAGCTCGACTTTGTCCATGAACCATCTGATCTCTGGATACTCCCCGGAACACTAGGGTAATTCGACAGTATCTTCCTGAATCTGGATAGTTCACTGACAGAGTCAATGGTCTCGCCGAACCTAATCCACGAGACCATTTTAGCTCGTCTAATGTCCTTCTTGTACTTGTTAAAACTCACCCTATAGGTGCCCCAATCTTCGTCCCTACCAGTTCTATGGGCCCTGTTATATATCCCTCCAACTATGGTCCGTTGAACACTCAACTCCTCTAACCGCAAGACCGACTGTTTCCTCTTACCCGGATAACTCACCGGGCAGATGAGCTAATAGCTTCTGATAATAGACTCCCTCGGAGTTTCAGTCAGTCTTGACCCCAGATCACGCCCGAAAGCGTCTCAATCCGTCCTTCTAGGATTCCTAAAAGGTTTTTCCTCCGAACCCAGAAAGTTTAGATTAAGGGTTATCCTGCCATGATCAGAAAAAGTGCACCCCATAGCCACCTTCCAATCCTCAACTAGGTCCCTAGAGTTAGTCAATGTGATATCTATTACCGAATTCATATCCTTCGTCCGTAGGGGTATTTCCCTAATTACAGATTAAAAGATCATTCATAATAATGAAATCAAATATCGTCTCACCTCTCTTATTAGTATCCCTGCTAAATCATTGACTGTGGTGTGCATTAGCATCGCAACCGAGCAATAGAAGTACTCCATTCCGTCTTGCATATTCGGCTAAGGTCCACACCCTGTCATCCGGTGGTTCCATTGCCTCGTAGGGTATGTATACCGAGGTCAACGCCAGTTTACTACCTCCTAACGCCTCTCCCTGAACGACCGTTAGGTCTCCATAACTGAAAGAATTAACTGAAGTTCATTCCTCACTATGATGTAAGTCCTTACCTTATCCTCAGTGGACGGCACGAACAGTTTGTATCCTTTAGAGCTAAGACCACAGAGCTGGTTGTTAGTTAACCAAGGCTCTTGGATTAGGGCCTCGTCCACATTGCTCTCACTGTACAAGCCCGAACGTAACAATCCGCCCCCAATGAGTCTAATATCTTAATGGATTCCCGATCTACTGCGAATCGGAAATCTTTCCCTTGGTTCTCTTTACAAGTCAATGAAGAGACAAGTTGGTGGTGGAATCCACACCGTGACTATTGGTCGCAACGGCAATTCCGACGCTGGTATAACCTCCAGTTGCGCATCTGGACAAAGGTTACCACATCTGATAATCGCGGCCTTCAGGAACTCAAAGGTTCCTTTATTACCGCAACCAACAGTTTTGACACCCCTTATCCAGTCTGCACCCATGAAGGCTATTTCACCCGGCCTGTGCCTTGCCTGGAAGATTTCGTCCATAAGCCTATCTTCAATCAGCCGCCACATTTCTGTACTGATTCTCCCATCTGAATCAGCACGGTCAATGACTGCTGCTTGAAGAATGTCCGACTTGAACGAATCATTCGCCTTTTTGGAAGATGAAGGTTGATCATCTCCCTTATGAGGGTTTTTAAGCGGCCCACTTGGTGCCTTACCAACCTTCTTAGCCGACTCTTTTTATTGTCCGCTTAGGAGGACCCTTAAAAAGTCATGTGGTACATGGCCAGCTTTCTTGGAGGTAGAGGGTATCTCATCTCTAGGGAGAGCTCCCCTAATGGACCTCATCTGAGAGTCCTTAGCGAGGCTCGCAAGAGTATGGTTACCCTCTCTGCTCTCTTCCTAGTTTGAGTTGTCCCACTACCATTCCTAGCTGACCTGTCCTTTCCCTTGCGAAAACTTACAAGACCACTGGATGGCTTGTGAGCAACTCCATGGTTATTAGCGGCGACTTGTGGTTCCAAAGTACTGGTAGACACGGACTCTTTACCCTTGTGAACAATTTCCGGACCTTCCTCTACCTCCACTTTAAAACCATCGGGATAAGACATTCCCAAGATATCACCGATGGAGCTATATTCAAACTGAGATATATATTTAACTAAAAATCTATCTTATTTCAATGCATGATATCCAACAATTAGCATGGAAATTAGTTCATTCAAAAACAGCACAATCAAAATTTTTGGAAATAAATCTGTAACCTCTAATCTGCTGAATGGATTTATCTAAAATTTCCCACAGGCATAACAGAGGTGTGCACAATTTTAATTTTAGAAGGAAAGCCTCGCATACCATTCTGGAACCGAACTATTGGAATTCAAATTAGGGTACCTCTGACACAGAAAATTTTTCATCACTTGCCCAATGTTTGTTTCTTATCCGATTTCAAAACTTTTACAACTTCGATGAGGCCTAGAAAAACATGCTTATATGTACTATTTATCTCTCATAGTTTTCAAGTTATTTGCATTTGAATTTTCAGCTGTCTCAATTTTAAAAAATCTTGGTACAGTTTTTTTGAATATATATCCAAATATTTTTATACAATTTTGTGAATTTCTTACCCAATTAGTTAAAGAACAAAATTATCTCTCAAACAAAGAACCTAGAAGTTGATATCTCTTCTGAGTCCAAAAATAAACGATTTTGAAATTGAAGATTGCAAAAATTATAATTTTTTTTTTTCTGGCGTCTACACTCTTTTCTCTTTAAAATAAAATTTTATTTAAGAACATATAATAATTTAATACTTTTTTTGAAAGGTATCTTCACAGAAATAGCTTTAGAATTAAAGAGCAGCCCAACACTTATTAAGACTATGTATAGACCTTTCCAAATTTGACCAAATTTAAATCAAAGTTTTTGCTTTTGGTTGTATGTTCTAAAATGCTTGTTTTGCAAACCTAATGCAGTTTCGAAAACTTCTATATGTTCCAAAGAGTTTGTTAATGGTTTTTTCCAAACCTTCAACAAATGTGTCCTTTATTGCCAAAATTAAAAAAAAAAATCCATTTTTGTGAGATTCGTTTCAAAAAATCTTAAGTTTGTCTACATTTTACCATTACAAATGAAAGAGTCAATAATCGCTACAAATTTCGTTGAGATATCTTAAAAAACCAGGATTTTATTAGAGATCTAATATTTATAGGTTCTCCAAAAAACTATTTTTTACAAAAATTTTACTTTAATTTCTAAAATCAGAAAAACTACTTTTTCAAATCCAACCAGCCGATTAGAAGTTGTAGATTTATTTCCAAAAAAAATCGATTCTGCCCCACTGTGCAAATCAAATAATTACCAAGGAAATTAAATCATCAAAGTATTTTAAACTAGTCAGATTTTTAAAAGAAAGGATGTGTATTGACACATGTATATAGTTTAGAAAAATTAAATTGATAAGGTTTCAGAAATTTGACTTTTCAAAGGCCTACGGATGATGTAAATATTAGACCAGTAGAACATATATGATTGAACTACCAAAAGATGCAGGCTTTAGCACCAAAGAACACCGATGGGAGTAAACTGGAATTCTTAAAATTAACTTGGAATTCAATTATCAATGCAATTTGTAGTTGTTCAGATTTACAAAAGAAATAAGAGGAACATTATTTTTAGTATGAGAAAATTGAACTTACTATTATAGAACTTTTTATTAAAAGATTGACTTAAAAATAAACTGCAAAAAGGAGTAACGATTGATTTGGAAACTACCGAAAAGTTTGGAGAAGTTAGCCTGTTATGCATAAAAATAAAATTTGTGTCGTTATACTAACCTTTTGTAGTAATTGTGGCCCACATAACCAGAACTGTTCACTGGCAAATTTGTCAAAGTGTTTTGAGTTTGCGTTCCATGCCCCACCATGGTTGGTGGTTGAGACATTTTCTCATGACTTCAAATTAGTACTCAAGGATGGCTTTCTGTCAGACTTGGGGGCGTTGGTGGACGCATTGTATTCACCTTGTGAGAAAAGCACCGTGAGGTTGAGTCTACATAGACTGGTACTCACGTAAAACCTTCGACGTTGGCCTAGTATGGCAAAACGGTTGGGGTATGATGAGTTGGTGGATTTCTGATCTTCCAGTAATTTGATCATATCAATACTTAATGGATAGTTTCCTGTATCATATATTCGTCTTTTCGTAATACATTTATCGAGTCAAGCTAATGGCCTGCTCAAACTAGCGATCAGCACTGCTCCTGAAGCAGGCGAACGCTCTTTTGAATGATCTAAGGGAAGGCGCTAGGCTGGACGTAGTTTCCATTGAAGAGATCCCACGTCGGCCTAGGGCAAGGCCCGAATACCGGACGAACCATCCAAACAAGAGGAGATTCTGGAACACATTCGGGTCGGAAACCCTGAGATCCCTACAGGAGTCACTGCCCCTTCGTGAGAAAAGTGGGAAGATCTACTATGGCTTTGAGTCAATCTACCTACAGTCTACAGGTCTACCGAGGGGATGACTAGGCACAATACTATGATTAGGATATACTCGGCATGCTTGTCATGTTCTTACAATCCTGAGTCATGGACTAGGTGTGCAGTGGTCTTTATCCCTAAAGGGGGTAAAACCTCACATACAAGACCGAAGGACTTCAGACCTATCAGTCTGTCGTCCTTCCTCTTGAAGTCACTGGAAAGGTTGATCGACCTACACCTACGTAAAACGATCAACAAGGGCAAACCTGTTGAGAATGCATTACATTCGCTCGTTGGGTATATTGAAAAAGTTCTCGAGTATAAAGAATATGCATTAGTGGCCTTCCTTGATATAGAAAGGCCTTTAATAATGTGACTCCGGATGCAATCAAAATGTCCCTGGAAAGACTGAACATACATCAGTCTATCATCAGCCTCATATGGAGACTTCTAACCAATAGGGTTATAATATCCAACATGGATGCGTTTACCATTTACAGGGTAGTAAATAGGGGTACTCCGCAAGGTGGAGTTTTATCTCCTCTTCTCTGAAATATCACAGTTAACTCATTAATCAAGGAACTTGATTCACTGAAGTTTAAAACTGTCGCTTACGCGGACAATTTTTTGTGGCTGTATCTGGGAAATATTTGGATACTATACTATCTCACTGCCTGCAAACTGCTCTGGGACTAATTAGTACATGGAGTACAATTAGTGGCCTTGGCGTAAATCCAGGAAAAACGGAACTTGTTCTCTTTTCTAGGAGATATAAGATTTCTGCTTTCCCACTTCCACGCCTAGGCGGTGTTGAATTAAAGGTGTCAGATAGTGCGAAGTACCTTGGGATTATACTGGACTCCAAACTATTCTGGCTCCAGAATACATAGGCCAGGACCTCAAAGGCCGGTATTGCCCTACATATGTGTAGGAAGGCCATCGGTAAATCCTTGGGAATAAACCCCATGAATACGAAATGGCTCTTCGACACAGTGATAAAGCCCATACTTATGTATGGAGCCATAGTATGGTGGAAGGCTATGGAGAAATCCAACTATATCGGAATATTTGATAGGATTCTGCGTAGTTCAGCGCTACTCATAACAGGAGCACTTCGTACAACTCCATCGAAAGCCTTATTTGTTCTAATGATTTGGTTACCGGTGGCTCTTATGGCCAAACAGATCGTCATTATGACGGCGACAAGGCTCAGGACTATAGGTGCATGGAATGATAGTGGATTCGGCCATGCAACCATTCTGGGATTCCTTAATAGTATTCCTAGCAATATCGATTATTGCATCTCCATATCCTTTCTTGACAGAGATTTCTCAGTATCAATCTCAACTGCTCCGGAATTAAAAGCTAGATCAGTTGAGGTTTATACTGGCGGGTCCAAATTTGCTGAAGGGGTTGGTGAGTGTCTATATTACCGTTTATAGGAAAAATATTTTCTTTAAATTGCCAGATCACTGCAATATTCTTCAAGCAGAGATCTCGACCATAAAGAGGTCGGTGAACTGGTTAATGTACAATAAGGTACAAAAGAGCGGATATCCAAATCTGTGCAGACGGTCAAGCCACGATTAATTGCTCTCGGATGTCTTTTCGACATCCAGATTGGTACGTGAATGCCGGACATTTCTGAATAAGATGGCGAGTGTCATTCAAGCACCCCGGCTAATTTTATTATGGATGCACTAGCCAGAGATGGATCCCTTCATCGAGGTGTAGATACAGACCAACTGGTTGGAGTACCGCTTTCGGCTTGCAGATCAATAATTCTGCGGAACTTATCGAGGATTGTAGAAGAAAGATGGACAAATGAATTCACATGTTCAACCTCGAGGCAAATATGGCCCCATTATGATGAATCTCGATCTAATTCTGGTAGCCGTTGTCACAGGGCACTGGATTGCTGGTGCGCATGCTAGGAGACTAGGGCCCCCTTTTAACAAATTTTGTAGAAGTTATTATACTGCTAATTTTGGAAGTCCGTTTGTGCATGTATTATCAGATCTCTCTGATATTGACATCAGGTGGATCAATTCATACGTAGGGTTGGTTCGTTTCAAATGCTGTTATGGGTACGTGAGTTAGTAATACATGATCCCACAGGGTTTCACAACAGGACCAAATTGGACCCAAGTAAACTGTCTCTTATTGACTAGACAGCTGCCCTCAGAACCTAACCTAATACATACTATAGAGCATGCCCTTGAATATACTATCGAAGAAAGAAAAATACAAAATTTTTTGTAAATAAAATGTTATTTTTGTTTATTAAATACACTCTAATATACAAGAAATAATATATATATTTCATTTAAGTACGTTTTATTTTTCATAAGCTAAGTACTCCTTTCGATTTGGGGAAATGTTAATTTATAATTTAAAGTATTTCAAATAATTGCTGACAATCGGACATGTGGTGAGTATCGCATAAAATTGGCGATTACGATTTGAAATCGCATAATAGGTGTTATGTGGTTCACTATCACAAGAAGTTATGCGATTTCAAATTGCATGCTTATATAAGAATGAAGTTATTTATTTTGCTTAAACAATATTTCAAGAAACAAATAATATGGAGTAAAAATAAAATGTAATATACTTTCTTTTCATTTTGATAAAAACCAGTAATATTTTCAAAAAATTTTAAGTAAAAATGTGATATTTAAAATTTTATTCATTATTCTCTCTATATTTCTTATCTCATATATTAGCGATTTAATAGAAACAACTAATCAAATTGAGAGTATCCGAACAAGAAAATGTGTGAAATAACAATCGCTTGATTTTCATCACAGGCGAATATTTCACGATTTAAAACAGAAAATAAGATTCGATGAAATTTATTTAAAAAGTTCCACAATTAATTCATTGATTGCTTTTTTATTATGATTTTTACTCTAATTTCCACCTAAAATCGAACAGAGCTGTAGCTAATAAAAATCAGCAAACTTTGTTCTTAAAAAACAAAGTAAAGTTAGAGAAAAGAAAATGAATCTTTTCATGTTAAGGCCACATAATATTCACATGTGTATATTTGCTTGTGTAGTTTTTAAAGCTAAAAATTAAAATTAACAATACAATTACTGTCAATTTCTCTATGTCGAAAAAAAAGAATTTGCGTAGAAAACATTATTTGAAAAAAAAAAGAATGTTCAAATGATTTCAATAATAATTTGTTTTACTCAATTTTCTTTAGGCATAGAGGAAATGGAACTTAATGTCAACTTAATATATAAAAAAATAAAAAATAATTACAAAGATACCTAACATAGGCTTAGTTTACTGAATACAATTTTCACGTTATACATACAAATATGTACATATTCATTCATTTGCAGTATTCCATTTGTTTTCTTAATCATTTCCTAAACTTAAAATTAAATAATAATTTTAGTAATAAAAAAAGTAATTACTGTGATGAAAGCACAATATATTAACAAACTTATAATTACAAAAATAAAAGTGTAAAAATTGAAATACGATCATTTGTTCAATTCACAACCTCTGTTGTATCGTTGTATTGATATATATCGTAAATTAATTTGTTTTTGCTTTCAAAAATTTTGTTTAAAAAATATTTACGACATATATTGTGTAAGAGGTGATATGAGCGCGATCGGAGTATGCATAAGTAAGTCATATTAATAGCAGCCTGAAATCTACTTAATTCAATAAAGTCAAGTTTTGAAATAAAAACAAATGTAGTCATATCAGTGATAAGTAATACGTCTACATATGTATCAATGCGGAAAATTGACAAAAAATATAAATAATATGTATAATAATATTATGATATAAGTTGTATATGTAAGAAGGCACTTGTTTTTGTTATACATATGTATTAATCTAAAAAATAAAATAAATTAAACTAATTACAATATTTATAATACTACTTTTACATGCATATAGAATTAATTTAATTATTTATTTCAAGCATTTCGATAGCTGTTGTTGTAGAACAAAACGAAATTAAAATTATATAAATTATATTTTCGGGTATGATGTAGAACACAAATTCGTACGAAAGTGAAAATAAAATCGTATTTAGTTTCTATAGAAAACGAAATACGAAAAATTTTTTGCGTTTTCAATCCACATAAAAATAGTTAATTGGAATTGATATTCTCTTAGCATTTATATGTAAGACACCTTTGGAAATTGATGTAAATAAACCATGAATATTACTTTTATTAATTGTATTTAAAAAAATCCACATTAACCAATTTTCTAAGAAATTTAAGCATTTTTTTTAAATTAAAAATAAATAATTAAGTATTAAGTGAACACACAAGATTTTTAAATTTAATTTAAATCATATTTTTTCTTTTTCTACATTTAAATATTTCTCCTTCATTAATTATTTCGTTCTAATGTAAAAATATCAGAGTTTTTCTAAAAATAAGTGCGTATTTAATATTTTTCGGATTTGTATTAGAACTGAAGAAGCAAAACGAAAAAGTTACGAATTCGACTATACGAAAATCTTCACTTCCGAAAAATTTCTGTGACATACCTGTATATCATATCATATTATATTATATATATTAATTATTATATATATACATATATATTTATATATATATATATATATATATATATATATATATATATTTATATATATATATATATATATATATATATATATATATAATAT